>JASANE010003028.1:0-11023 GCA_030248225.1 Trileptium ribeirensis
ATTGCTTACATAGCTAAATAATCCAATAAACAAATAAACAATAAGTAAATTAAATAATTAAGTTAGTGATTGAGTTAGTGCCAGAACAAAGCTGACAGTGCCAAAATTTCATTGTCTAAAACATCGCTTTGCACTGAGCACTGCAATGTGTTGAGATACAAAGCGAGTAAATTCAGAGTAGTGGTTTAACAATTTCCGCCAAAAATTGACTTTCTCCATATGACGCCACCGCCCCCCCATGTTTGAAATAAGGCGTGGAAACGCCCATGCTTTTTTTAACGTTCGATGCATGACGAGAAATTAATGATTTTCAGTTTTACTTTCAAGGCTTTCAATGGAATTACCACCCCTCTGTCAGATCTAGCCCGACCAAATATTAAAACCGGAGCTATAGTACTTGGAATAGCTGTCTCACCAAGTTCCTCGCACGCCTACCCCACAGCCCTTACTTTAGTCGGCAGAGTATAGACTCCCATCCGGGTGTCTATGGACGATACTGTTTAGACGAGCATTGAGGTGTCAAACAACTGCTGATAATGAATATTTAGATTCGTGACGAAACGGAATTATGATATTGGTCGTATTGAAACTGCAATATATTGATTATACAGAACACGGAATTGAAGGTCATTTGATTGATTCGAGAGATAATTGCGTTGTAAAATTGTCAAAACTCATTTTTTAAAAAAGGCAACAGATTTGAAAAAACTGAAAATGTTACGGAAACACATTTTCACACTCCATTTTCCACATTTTAATTACAACAACGAAATACATCCAAAATATTCGTTTGGTAATATTACGTCATTTTTATAAATAAATTGATTGACAACACATACTATGAATGCCAGTCAAAATTTATTTATTCACAACAATGGATTTTCCTTCAGTTTTAATGGTTAAATCGTGTTTAGTTGGGTCAAAATTAAGGAATTAGTTGTTAGAGGTCCGCCATTCCGAAGCCGAGCTTGTAGTAGCTGTTTTCATACGACGCCCAATTTGTGAAATAATCACGAACCAAAGACATTGTAAATACGAACCATCTTTCAAGGTCACCAACAATACAACATTGGGTAAAGCGAAACCGTACTTTTGGTTCCATAATACACTAGTTCATAAATTAGTTTGCATTTCGACCAGCGTAAACAAACCGTCACCGGCGCGACACCGCCAACCCGACCCGTTTTCCATCCCGAAGCATTGAGCTATGACACTGTTGATGGCAACCCTCGTCACAGCGCGAGTCGATCAACAACACGCAGCCAAATGCACCAAATGCAACAAAACTGAGTTAATGCACTGCTCCGTGTCTTATTAGACCATTAGCGACTTAAACGTCTAAAAGTTATTTACTGATTGTTGTCTTTCAGAAAAGACACGCGCTCTCATATGCGGAGTTGAAGCTTGCGACCTGAGAAGATGTAATGATATTTTAAGCAAAAATAGTTAGCTTAGCCTACCGTATGAGTGACGTGGGGACGATATGGCTCACTTAGCTGGATTGTGGAAATGTTGTCCTTCTCTAAATGTTCATGCACTGGCTAAATTATTGCACTTGGCCCATGACGAAAGCCCGGTTCTACTATTGGTCCGACTTATTACCGACACTCATCAAGACCGGTGTTAGCTTGAAAATTGAAAAAAGCCTTACAGCCATCCGTTTAATAGCGTACAAAAATTTTTAGGCAAAGATACCTTAACTTGTCTTAATTGGCCGGCAGGAACCACAAAATCTACCTGCATATCCGCTGCATGAGCGTTGCCAGAAAATCTCGGGGTGACACACACTTTGCGGTGGATAACCGAGAATAAGATTGCAAGTTAAAAACTTTTCTTATTCAGTTGTAAACAGTGGCACATCTAAAACTAGTTGGGAGGGAAGGGAAACAGTCACCAAGTGCCTCTTCGCCGCCTTTGATGCAAATATCACAGCTGAGTCGTGTCGGCATCCTTTTAACGCTTCCATGCCCACTCGCTCCGAAAGGATCCAGCGCACACCTCGAAGAGATGTTAATTGGGTTTGAGATATGTTTCCTGGTTATGTTTACACGTGCGTTGCTATTCGCTTGCGTTGTGAGGTTCCGTAAAGGAGCCAGCAACAGCTCGCAGATACTTCATTGGTTTGACGCAACTTTGAACCCGGGTTTGTTCTTTGATGCCGGGTTGCGTTTGTAAAATACTACACGATACACCAGTTAATTTCAGCGTGAGAAGGATTATTAAAACATCATACTTGTACCTTCATTTCTAGGTGCTGCTAAATCAATTGATATAGAAACTGTTTCAAAGCCATAATTATTCTCGTATGTTTGTTTTTTACGAACCTGCCATCATCTTTGCAACCAACATGTGAAATAACCCGAAAATAAGCTTTTAGCCACAGACAAAGCATCACGAGGACCAAATCAAACTCGTAACCAGTAACAACGGGTACCAAACTAGATGAAGCCTCGGCCTATAATGGGTTTTGGAGAATCGAATGTATGGGCAATAAAAGAATCGTTAATAGCAGTCGTTGCATTGTTTAATCAAATCAATTTCTGCATCCATTTCGACAACGAATCTAAATATTCATTATCAGCAGTTGTTTGACACCTCAATGCTCGTCTAAACAGTATCGTCCATAGACACCCGGATGGGAGTCTATACTCTGCCGACTAAAGTAAGGGCTGTGGGGTAGGCGTGCGAGGAACTTGGTGAGACAGCTATTTCCCAGAGTACTATAGCTCCGGTTTTAATATTTGGTCGGGCTAGATCTGACAAGAAAAGGGGTGGTAATTCCCATTGAAAGCCTTGAAAGTAAAACTGAAACACAGTTCGTACATCATGCACTGAACACTTTAAAAAAGCATGGGCATTTCACGCTATTCAAACGTGGGGCGGTGGCGTCATATGGAGAAAGTCAATTTTTGGCGAAAATCCTAAACCACTCTCTGGATTTACTCGCTTTGTCTATTCAACACATCCGCAGTGCTCAGTGCAAAGCGATGTTTTAGACAATGAAATTTTGGCACTGTCAGCTTTGTTCTGGCACTAATGATTACGTAACTGGATCATTTAATTTACTTATTGTTTAGTTGTTTATTTGATTACTTAGCTATGTATTTAATTGTTTACTTATTTATTCTTTAGTTATTTATTTTATTTTAGTTTTTATTTATTTATTTTTTATTTATTTAGTTATTTAGTTATTACTTATTTATTTAGTTTTTTATTTATTTATTTAGTTATTTATTTTATTTTTTTATTTATTTATTTATTGAGTTATTTATTTATTTGTTTATTTATTTATTCTTTAGTTATTTATTTATTGAGTTATTTATTTATTTGTTTATTTATTTATTCTTTAGTTATTTATTTATTGAGTTATTTATTTATTTGTTTATTTATTTATTCTTTATTTATTTATTTATTTATTTAATTATATATTTATTTATATAATTATTTATTTAATTTATATATTTTTTAGTTATTTTTATTTGTTTATCTACATTTTATTTATCTGATTATTAACTATTTTATCTATATATTTGTTGATAATTTGTTTCTTTATTTATTTAATTATTCTAATATATATCGTATCCGAATCTAATCGATGGGACTGGTTTCTCAATTATTTCATTTTCAAAATAGAGTTTACCCGTTTTTTCAAAACTGGAAATATACTTCGAATACCGAAATTTTGTATAAAATTGAGAGTTATCGTAATAAACTATAATATGTCATCAATCGTTTCGGCTGAATTTAGCGACAGATTGTTGTGCAAATTGTGCTCGGCTTCAGAGCACGGGAACAATAACAACTGTGATGCCAGAAGCGGTTTAAGCAGTCGCTTCTTGTGCGAAGCAACTTATTCGAGCTGACATAATACCTGAAACTATAATAGGCAAAAACAAGTTTTGATTGCTAAATTAATAGCTTTATACAAACCAAACCGGACCCTTTCTGATATTTGTGCGTTTAACTGTTTGGCATAAATCGAAAGATATGACCCTCCAAAACATTTCTAATTTTTATTAATCTGGGGCCCTTTCATTATATAGCTATGGGCTAATTTAGACGTCCCAGCGTGACGGAATTTTTCAATATTTTTTCATTTTGCGTTTTCAAAAGACTAAGCCCAGTTTTCATGTAAGTAGCTGATGGAGGCGCTTGTTTATGGGAATATCAGCTAACCCAAATTTAATCCAGGCTGTTCCAGATTCGCTGAAAAGACATCTGCTAACACTATTAAGAAATTGCTTCTGTTGCGCACTTTTAGCGCCACGCTTTGGTGTTTGAGGGCGTAAATGACCCCGTAAATAGGAAGAGTCTTGGAAATATTTCCCCATCCGTCCCATCCCGAATGACTTGAAAACACTAATTGTTACGCAGTTGGCACTTGGCTGTTGTGGATCGCCACGCTACTTATTTTTAAGTTTTGCGAAAGCATGCGCGCTGAAACTAATTCTCATCATTGTGTCCTAAGACACCTCATAAGCAGTACATGAGTATTATGTGGAAATAGTTGAGAAATCTTGCAACCCTGTGCACCAGAATCAGGCGTGGTACTTTTGTTGTGACTCTAAAAATTTGTCTTCCAACAAGTCTACTTAGCTAAATCAAGTTGTCAGGAATATAAACCTTTACCGCTGAAACATTCTTAATATTAACTAGCGTCTTACGTTAAATGTTCTTTATTAATTGCTTACTAACTAATCGCAATAACCAATACTAATCCGAAAGTGATTGCAATGTCTTGGAAGCGAGCCTTATGGTTCACGTCGCTGATGGCTGGATCATTTGCGTCACGTAAGTGTCCAACGACAAGTTGGTTGCCTTTATGCTTCGAGTTTAACAGGTTTAAACTTTTTTGATAAATATGTGATTTCCAAATTTAAGATCAAAATGTAGAAACCTTTTTTGGTTTTTTCCTAATTTGGAGGCTTTAATTTATTACTTCAGCCAAGAGTGCATTAAGTAAAAGTATGACACTTCCCTGCACCCACACGCAAACCCGTGTTTGATGATACCTGCGTTTTCGGCCTTTTTTGGGGAGGCGGGGGTCGAGACGCACTGCTGGAGGGTAGATCGGTGCCCTCCCAATTTCTGTGGGTAGTTGGGTCATAAACAGATGCTGGTTCAACCAGAATCTAGGGGGTCGATGCATCTCTATCCCCCCAAAAAAGTGGGGGCGGGGCGAAAACGCCCGTATCATCAAACACTGGTTTACGTGTGAGCCCAGGGAAGTGTCATACTCTTCCCAATGCACTCTTGCTTCAACGAATCCCAGATATATATCTTGTCTTGGAAAACTTTCAGCTTAAAATATGAAAAAGGTTTTGATGTATCGCGATTTAGCATGTGTTTTTCTTTAGATATTACAGAAAAATGATTTAATTTTGACTAAACTTTTTAACGCAGCTTAAATCTAAGGCCTTTCACATTGTACTCATATTGAGAATTTATAATGTAGTTTTCATTGAAGTTAATGCGCACTGGATTGAAAGCAATGGCGAAAAATACATTTCCAGAGATAAAATACTAAGATTCCACGTTAATAAAAGCACATGATGACGTGAACTCAAAGGAAGGCCAACACTATTTAGAAGCACAATAATAAGTTTTATGGCAAAGTTTTTCGTATTAAGCGTCTCAATACCTCTCCTCCACTGCCATACATTTAGCCTAACTATCGCCACAAAGTCATTTTAACGACGAGCTATTTACCTTAATCGGATATATGTCGCAAGCCTTTTCCTAAATGTTTAATAGCCTAAAAATATAACATTTTGGTTTTGTTTCAGCAGCAAATCACGTCGAATGTCATCAGTACGTCAACGGAAACCCATGTAAGTGGACTTTTTATAACACGTTTGAATATGAGATGAAAAACTAAAACAATCGTAAATTTAAATGGACAGTTAAAACGATTGAGACATAAAAGTTTAACTAATTCGTAACTTACGAAAAGTCAAAAAAACGAATTTGTGCATCAATAAATTTATTTCCAAGAACGTTCATTCGGTTACAGCCATGGAGTTGGAATGCCTTCAGTCCATATATATGTGATTCATTTTCATATCTATTCGAGCTCTTTAAACTCCACCCCGATGCAGTAGCGGTACTGCGCTCACTTTGAGCTGCAGATTATTGAATCGCAAATGTATTTTTATTGATCAATCTAAAAACACAAGGCTGTGAAAACATTCTACGGAGCGCAGCATTGAACGAGAGGCACTGAAAAATTCCGCGATGCTACAACAGTCAATACGACTAAAGCGATGTTGGCCGTAGACAGACCTTTCATAATTGTGACACAATACTGATGTTTAAGCAAACTTTTTGATTCCTTTGAGTTATTTTAGCCAAATGCCCTTCCGATCAATGGAAATACATCCGGCGATATTGCTACTTCAATACGAACAAACGAGTATCGAAGCCAGTTGGCGATGCCGTTTGCTCGCAACTTGATCCACACGCCCATCTGCCGTACTTCAAAACGGCTCAGGACTGGGACACGTTTCATGATATCGGCGCTGAGTAAGTGCAGTGCTTCGAAAAAAATAGCCCCAATTTAGTTACAAATTCTCCCATGTCCCAACGCCATACTTTAGAGCACCTGCAGCGGTCATAATACCCATACGCATGTCACTTACATAATCTGACACCTTCTACCTAGCCAGTGCTTATGGATTTGGGTCATTCAGGAAGTCATCGGGACGTTGTTAAATCGTATTATTCAACCTTTTTGTCAGTAATCTGTTCATGACACATATTTCTGTGTGTGTTAAACTAGACTTGATTCTGCTTTGTAATGCATGTGCTATCAGATATGCCTGCTGTCAACGGATAATTTCGGGCGTTAATACACATATCCGGTCCAAAATCTGAGCCAAACCTGACTTATCATTACCAACACGCGAGCTCTCACATCACAGTTTATTGTGGCGAAATCTATAAAAATTTTGATAGAGTTATTCTAACCCATGAAATAAATATGGTGTAACTTTTTTGTCAAGTCTCGCTATTTACTAGTAAGTTACAAAGTACAACAGGAATGTTCATTACGGTGCTACACACATCAGTTTTGATCTTATTTCCTCCTTCGCTAATATTGCATTTGTGAGTTGATAATGCTCATACCTGCCAGAGGTCCTAGGTCCGAGAGGAGTAGCCGAGTCTTCCGGAAGAGGCTTATTGAGGGATGGATTCATATCTTTCGGTGTCGCCTAATGGCTTCGGCACTTAAGGCACCCCCAGAAGGGAGTGGGCAGATCTGGCGAACTGTCGAAAGGGAATCGGAGCTTCGCACCAACGGAGGGGGTGTCCGACGCCGTAGGAAAATAATCACACATCTCCAGTATGAGCGTGTATATATATATTATACGTATATATATAATATATGTATAACGCTACAAATATATATTTCATCTAAGATCGCGTAAACAAAGTGAGAATATTAGCCAAATTCGTATATAAACCGCATCCAAAGGTGTATGATTTTTTCAGAATACGGGCATGAATTAATGTCGTTGACCTCCAATTTTGCTGATCATAGCTTATAGATAAGTTGCAACTCTCGGTGAATTAACTAAGTAATAGATTTTGGTAGTTTTCTGAGGCGTCCACGTTACAATGTCCCCAACGTTTGGAACCTATGTACACCACACAGTGTCAGGCACACTGTCGACAACATGGTGTCTTAGACATTCACATGTTTTTTTACTAATTTTTCAAAGGTAGTTAGCTAGGTGTATGGACACTTCTCGAAAGTGCCAAGCATACCGTATCGTCTTGCAGTTTTATTAACAGTGCGCGGCAGAATTTCATCAACGTTCATATGGCCTAGATACAAATATCGAGAATTTAAAAAACTACATAGCAAAGTTGTCTAATGAACCGCATTATCAAAACAAGACAATACAGACTGTGTCCGTTACAGTTAATTCGCACCAAATTGGTAGCTAAGGATGTGTACGACACTGTAATAAATATGTAGTAGCTAATGGTGTGTCATATGCATGAGTAAACTTAAGCTGCGCCCCTTACCATCCTCTTTTGACAAAAGCGATTGCCATTCAGTTGTACACTGAACACAAATTTCATTTTTGCGTTAAAGAACAGAAATTAGTCCGTTTCATATTCCATACATTATAATTTGAAAATGTTCGCGAACACACTGGTGTTAAAGTACAGGGACCGAATTGCATTCGCTCATGGCGTTATGGAACAGAAAAATGTCGAAATTGGATACGGCTGTTGAAATCCGAGTGTTGTTCGCTAACAACGTTTTGTATATGGTGTCAAAATAGGATGGTTGGGGGCGCATCTTAAGTTTACTCTTGCAATACACCCTCGGCAATTAAATTACAGTATGAGTGTCACCCTGACTGTCTATACGGTAGGGTCATGACAACAGGGGGATAAAAGTTCCGAACAGCGGGAAGCATTAAACGCGAACGCTGCATTTATTCCAAATACTGATTATCGATGTTAGACGTTTTATACGGCGAACAATGTTTCCAGCAGCATCTGTCGTCATTTGTTAATACTTCCCAAGTGACTGGCATTGCTAAGAAAAATGAGGATAAGTCCGTGTTTGAGCTCCGAAAGTAGAGAGCTTAAACATAACTCGCCCTAATCTCCCTAAAATTATGGTTCTAAATATCGGCGAATTGATTCGCTTCACTGCGCAAACGATGAACTTTCATTTTTGACACAAAGCCTTGACTCACTACAGCAACGCATCTGATTTAAATTGTGGTGCAAAGACACCTTTGCGCTACGACTTATCTGCCTTTTAAAAGCAGCAAAAGCAATGTAACATCTTGTCTAAGCCATAGCATCGAAAATTGAATTTTAGAAAAACATTGAACTTCAAAACGAAAGATGGGTTTTGGTTGGGAATGACGGATGTGAAGGTGGAAGATCGCTGGTTGTGGGACGACGGGAAGCCGGTTAGGTACAGTCGTTGGGCTCGCAAAAACCCAGACAAACGGCCCAGCCGACGTCCTTATCGAAGGTTCGACGATGTTGATTGCGTCAGGTAGTTTTCTAACGAGTTTTTCGGATACTAAAATTATCAAGTTGATGTCGCAGCAACGTTCTTTGGATAACCAGAGACAAATCCTTGTCAAATTCCGGCTGCTTTCAAACGATACCATCGATAAAAGTGAAAATGCAGCAATAGCGATTAAGTTTAGCAAGGGGTGGTTATTTAAACGCTTACCAGCGGTAGTAGCGCGTTCTATGCCGAATTCAAGGAAATATGTGCAACTAAAGAGTCGGTTCAATTTTTTGTAAAACGAGCTAAAATGCAAACATTACGACACACAATGTCCAGGAAGTGGTTCAAAGCTACAAAAACACTTGCAAATAGTAACTATAATTGGCAAAAATAAATGCGGTTCCACAACACCAGACGCTGTCCGCAGACCGTTGGATAATAAACTCGGCCTACTTTTAATACAGTTTTAAGAAAAATATACACCATATTGTGCAACCAATAGATGACAGCAATATGATACGCATGGTGTTGTCCAAACCTGGTTTTCAACACTTTTACTGTGTCTTGAAAGGGTTATGCGTTTGATGTCGTTAGTACAAGTATGATGATCCATGCCATTTACGCAATGAATAATTTTAACTTGCAAACAACATTATATTCCGCACTTATTTTGGCCAGGAAAACGTGGATAGTGCAAACCTTGCTTGTACACTGAAGCAGCAAAAAACTACATGAGTTTACAGGGGGAATATGCCGCGCTGTTATCAGACAGGTAAAAACAGAAGAACTTCCGCCAAATCGTTCTTGACGTACAGATGTTGCAATATGAGTTGCGTTTTAGTAAAGATTACAGCCAAGCGACATGATAATCCAACTCACAATAAAACTGAACGTCGGTGAATAGCCACTTTCAAGACACATTTGGTACAGCCAACATGATCACATTGAGAGCTGAGACAGGAATGACAGCTTTGTCGCTGAATTAATGTCTGCATGCGCCGGGAAAAACAACCAACTTTAAAGGTTCATGTAGCAACTCACATATGCCCTCCTTAGTCACCAGTTTCCGAAAAACAAGCAACTTTAAAGGTTCATGTAGCAACTCACATATGCCCTCCTTAGTCGCCAGTTTCCGAAAAACAACCAGCTTTAAATGTTCATGTAGCAACTCACATATGCCCTTTTTAGTCACCAGTTTCCGAAAAACAACCAACTTTAAAGGTTCATGTAACAACTCACATATGCCCTCCTTAGTCGCCAGTTTCCGAAAAACAACCAACTTTAAAGGTTCATGTAGCAACTCACATATGCCCTCCTTAGTCGCCAGTTTCCGAAAAACAACCAACTTTAAAGGTTCATGTAGCAACTCACATATGCCCTCCTTAGTCACCAGTTTCCGAAAAACAACCAACTATAAAGGTTCATGTAGCAACTCACATATGCCTTCCTTAGTCGCCAGTTTCCGAAAAACAACCAACTTTAAAGGTTCATGTAGCAACTCACATATGCCCTCCTTAGTCGCCAGTTTCCGAAAAACAACCAACTTTAAAGGTTCATGTAGCAACTCACATATGCCCTCCTTAGTCACCAGTTTCCGAAAAACAACCAACTTTAAAGGTTCATGTAGCAACTCACATATGCCTTCCTTAGTCGCCAGTTTCCGAAAAACAACCAACTTTAAAGGTTCATGTAGCAACTCACATATGCCCTCCTTAGTCACCAGTTTCCGAAAAACAACCAACTTTAAAGGTTCATGTAGCAACTCACATATGCCCTCCTTAGTCGCCAGTTTCCGAAAAACAACCAACTTTAAAGGTTCATGTAGCAACTCACATATGCCCTCCTTAGTCGCCAGTTTCCGAAAAACAACCAACTTTAAAGGTTCATGTAGCAACTCACATATGCCCTCCTTAGTCGCCAGTTTCCGAAAAACACCCAACTTTAAAGGTTCATGTAGCAACTCACATATGCCCTCCTTATTCGCCAGTTTCCGAAAAACAACCAACTTTAAAGGTTCATGTAGCAACTCACATA
>JASANE010003031.1:0-22095 GCA_030248225.1 Trileptium ribeirensis
ATATAGTCATTCTGATTGATTTCTATAGCAGTTTTCTTGGTAATTGATGGAGCCTATTTCAATCAAAAATCTTAATATATTAAAGTGAGATTTTTTTGTATTCATAACAACGTACTTTTTCTCAGTTCAGACGTCAAGAGAAGACATTTTCACACCAATTTTCGGGTCTCACCGGCCAGTGGGAGTCACAGAGAGACACAGCTCGAAGGTTTAAAATTCTTACAACCAAGAAATCCGAGAACAATTTCATGTGAATTTTGGAAAAAATTTAACCTCCAAGTTCACCCTGTCAATAGTGCAGCACACACCGCGAGCAGCCGCGCCAACTTGTTTGCTTTTGTGGAGTTCCCGTAGAAACCGACACGTAGTTAATATAAAAAAGTTTAGCGCATGATTGTACCTTTACACTATTATTTTTGGGTTTGATCTACGTGGCAGGCCTAGAGTTTGTCAATCACCACGATTTGACACAAATCAGGGCGTTAAAGGGATATAAAAATGATCAAAAAAAAATGCCAAATCTGTGACTATTTACGTTTGCATAAAAATTTTGTATTTTTTAATTCGTAATCAAAGTATTCGTACATAGATAAATAGCATTACACTCCTTAAAAAAACTATATTGCGCAGAAATATGTCTGCGTACACGTATAAAAATAAAATAATTCCCGCTCTGTCTTCACAGTCTTAACCTCTAAAATTTTGTGAATTTTGCGTCTTAAATGGATTTAAATTTTGAACTCAAATACGGAGCATGTGCTCACCCTTTCTGAGATATTGTTTTTAGCCGAACATGAGACGAGAACTCTTGAGCTCAAAATCTGGAACACAAATTTTGAAACTTACAATTTTCAATATATTTCTGTTATATATCAAGGATGAAATTTCGAGTTCAAAACTTGGTCAAAAAAGTTCGAAGTGTGAACGCTTCTCCGATTTTCAGTTCAACCGAAAACCATATGAACGCATGCTCTTAATGTATTAAAGGAAAATACTTCTAGCTTTTTCCACATTATTCATAATTATATGGAATTTCAGCTTGTTTGTGTGCGCGAATACTGTGCGTAGACATTATTGCAATCATCTTTGGGCTTCGTTCGAAACAAATTGACAAACATGGTTGGCTGTGGGTTTTAAGCCTGGTAAACATTAAATTTTAAATGATCAATTCTAACTGTAGTATTTTAAACGAACAGTTTTGAAATAAACACAAAATTATTCAACTTAGGATGCAAATTTTCTAGCCGCAAACGTATACAAAAAATAGAAATAATTGGATAGTATATCACGTAGCACAGAAAACAATAATAACATGAAATTTCCAGTATTACACAGTTATATTTTTCTTCATTTTTCAAGTTTTTCCGGTTGATATGTTAATTTTATTAATTTTCTGAATCCTGGTCCGTCTTTGCATTTTGATGTCGACTTTCGTAGACTGAGTTCTCGTTATAGTAATAACAATCTGATAGTCTCGGCTATGGATACAAAAACTTAAAAATTCTATTGCATATTTTTACTTAAATTTTTTGTGTATATATTTCAATTCATATGTTCTGAATGAAAATAATGCTATAACAATTGAAAAGCAAAAGGTTGTTATTTATTTTGTTAAGCGTTAAAAAATTGCCGGTTTGACTTTTAAATACTAGCCGCCTTCTCGGTCATGAAATTAAAACCTTAAAATTTGTAATTTAATGAATAAATGATAGCAAAAAGTAAAGCCATAAGTTAAAATTAAATCTAGCCCACCAAAAAATGCCAATATATTAACAGCCACAAACTCTCATAAAAAAAAACAGTAAATTCGCTTTGGAAACTGTTGGGCGTTGGCAACCTCCAGCTAATATACCAAGATAGAAAAATGTATATGATACCTAAACCATACCTTTACAAAAAATGATAGAATCGTATATCATTTTGCTGCAAAGATATAGTTCGCTAGTTGTGCATTTTACTGCTGTTGGCTATGTTCTAGCTGGAGGTTGCGACGCCGACGGTCCAAACGAATTTATACTCTTTTCTGGGTTATATTTTGTGGCTGTTAATATATTGGCATTTTTTTACATAGCTAGGTATTAAGATTTAACTTATGGCTTTACTTTTGTTTTGCTTCTGGTTATCATTAAATTACAATTTTAAGGCAGTTAGGAATTCATGACCGAGGCGCTTAGTATTTAAATTTGAACCGGCAAATTGATTCTAACGCTTAACCAATAAAATGACGACCTTTGGCTTTTCAATTGTTATAGCATTATTTCATTCAGAACATATGAATTGAAATATATACACAAAAAATTTAGCTAAAAATATGCAATCGAATTTTTAAGTTTGTATCCATAGCGAGACTTGTCCAGATTGTTATTCTATAACGAGACTCGTCTACGAAAAAAGTCGACATCAAAATGCCAACAAGAAAATGATTTCGGATATTCAGAAAATTAATAAAATTTGACATATCAACCGAAAAAACTTGAAAACGAAGAAAAATATAACTGTGTAATACTGGAAATTCATGTTATATTTATTGCTTTCTGTGCTCAGTAATATACTATCCAATTATTTTTCCTATTTTTGTATCGTTGGCTACAAAAACTTGCGGTGTTGAGTTGAATAATTTTGTGTTTATTTCAAAAGCTTGTTCGTTAAATTGCTACAGTTAGAATTGATCATTAAAATTTAATGTTTACCAGGCTTAAAAGTCCACACCAACCATGTTTGTCGATTTGTTTCAAACGAAGCCGAAGATGATTGCAATAAATGTATTCTACGCACAGTATTAGCACACAAACAAGCTGAAATTAGTTGATATGGTATGAATAATGTGGAAAAAGCTAAAATATTTACTTTAAATCATATTAACATGCGTTAGGTATATAAGCGTAACATGGAACTGAAAATAAAGAAGCGTTCACACTTCAAACTTTTTGACCAAGTTTTGAACTCAAAATTTGGTAGTTAATATATAACAGAAATATATTGAAAATTGTAAGTTTCAAAATTTGTGTTCAGATTTTGAGCTCAAGATTTTTTCAGGTTTTATTTCCTGCTCATGTTCGGCTAAAACAATATACTAGGAAAGATTGAGCAGTGTTCGCACGTGCCATTTGAGTTCAAAATTTGATGCAATTTTGAGCGCAAAATTTGAGCAAAATTTTAGACTGTGAACAGACGGATTAGATATTATTTATACGTGTACGCAGACATATTTCTGCGCAATATATGATTTTTTTAAGGATTTAAATATAATGCTATTTATCTATGTACAATACTTCATTCAAGACAATATAAAAATACAAAATTTTTATGCAAACGTGAATCGTTTTCAGATTTGGTAATTTTTTTGATCATTTTATCCCTTTAACGCCCTGATTTGTGTATCGTGCAGTGATTGACAAACTCTAGCCTGCAGCTGGGATCGAACCCGAATTGATAGTGTAAAGGTACGATAATCACTAAACTATGTAGCAGCTATTGCTCGGTTTCTACAGGAACTTCACAAAGCAAACGAATAACTCTCCACACGCAAACAAGTTGACACAGCTGCTCGCGGTGTGTGCTGTGCACTCTTAGCGACAGTGGACGTTAAAGGGTTAAACTAGAATTCACATGAAATTGTTCTCGGATTTCGATTTTGGTTGTAAAGTTTTTAAACCTTCGAGTATGTCTTCTATAACTCCCACTGGCCAGTAGAACCCGAAAATTGGTGTCTGAAAATGTCTTCACATAAATATGGTGTGTGACGTCTGGACTGAATTCTAGCATTGTTATGGATCAAAAATCTCACTTTAATATATTAAGATTTTTAATTGAAATAGGCTGATTTGCAAGAAACTGTATCAAAATCAATCAAAATGACTATATTAATTTGAAATGGTTCTACTGATTTAAATGTACATCATTCGTTACCATTTAATCCAGATTTTTTTATTCAAAGGTTGGGCGAGTACTTGAGGTGATCCATTTACTTTGCATATCTTTGCCAAATATTGTCGTTTGCAAACAATCCACTATAAGTGCCAACTTACCGTCCCAGCGGCGAGAAGTATAAATGCGCTCATAAAGTTTTCGATACCAAGTGGAACTGAATGAGTTTTTTTGTCGTGAGAATTTTTCGTACATGCACCGCTGAACCAAAAATTCTCCAATCGTTCGAGATCGCCTGCCAAATATGAGAAAAACGTTACTGCAAAAATCAATTTATATTTATATAATATTGTTGACTTGGAAAAGATCAGCCATACTACGTTTTTAACTTAAGTGCGAAATAATTTCCTAAACATTCTTTGTCGATAACAAAAAATAGATCTTAAGTAAAAGGCCTAATTAAATGTTGAACGTAAAATGTAAATGCTTTTAAAGTACAAATATTTTCTTCCTTAATTTATCAATCGCAACAAAACGGCTTAGTTTTTAATTGTTTTGTAAAAAAAACTTTTAACAAATAGAAATATTTTGTTTGAAGAAAGGAATATTATGGGGACCCATTTCTGATCATGCAGTTAAAAATTAAAACGTAAAAGTGTGAAATATGAATATGTAATAATATAGAAATTGCAGTCATACATGCAGGATTATTTCCTATATAACATAAAAATGGAATCCTGTTGCACAAATATCGTCATCTCTGCTACTACAGCTTTCTACTATAATTTCACAGTTCCAAGCAAGCAAGCGATTTATATGTATCGTAACGAAGTAGTTTCAGTTACTGTTTTAAATGTTAAATCCTCAGCCGAACTTCAGTTTTATAAAACTTTGTTGGCACAAATTAAAGGGGGAGAGTTAAGTCGGTTGGGGGGTTGAACCACCTGTCAGGAGTGGGTATAGCCGAGGTCTCAAGGGGGGTCAAAGCCTAAAAGGATAGCTACTCCCGTACCCCATATGAGCATGTATGATTTAAATGTAAGTAAAGTATGTATCGTAATAGTCATATGTAATAGTTGCAGCATGGTATAATGTGTCACAACTCTAGCGTAGTGAGAGATTACAATGTATTGCCGTGCATTCAGTGATTTGAAATCGTAGGTTTGGCGAGTTCAAACTAGTATGATAGCATGTGTTTGAACAAGTAAACTGTACAACCATGCAGTATTCACATTTATTTGAATGCACGGCTATCCGCAATACAAATAACTTGTGTCATTAGTTGTAGCGTAGTTTATGTTATATGTCTTACGTTAACAAGGGATATTACTTTGACTCGAACATTAATTTTAAAATTTCATAAATTTTATAAAGTGCCTTGGTGATACAATGTGACCAAGACCTGCGAAAACGTTCAGCGATTTGGTTATCTTCAGTTTCAGGCCTAATTAAAGTTCAACTGCAATGTAGACTCGTTATTGAAAGTAGTAAAATAACATTCGCATAGTTACGTCAATGATATGGCGCAGAGCCGATGATGATCGACTCTACTAAAGGTTCACTTCGACCCCGGTATGTCGTGGTGGTTTTCGTTCTTACCCACATACTCCCAGGTTTCCGAACCACCAAGAGAGTGAAAATCACGACCCACCCTCCCCATAGTTCTTGGAGCACCACATTCAGATACCCTGGTTTTCGAACCCTCCACTTATACTCCATCCAGGTTTTTAACCAGTGAAGCTCAAACCGCTTCCCAGGTTTTTGATCCACTAAATTCTGACCCCCGACCAGTTTCCTATCTACTTTTTCAAACTCCTCCAGATTTCGATCCACTTTATCAGATTTCTCCAAGTTTTCCACCCACTAAATTTTTAGCTTTGTAGTGGGTCGATAACCTGGAGAAATCTGATAAAGTAGGGCGAAAACCTGGGGATAGGTGGCTGGAATTTAGTGGCTCGAAATCTTGAGGAGAGGTCTGGATGTGGTGGTCTTGGAACACGGGTGAGACGCGTCATGTCTTTGACCCACTTGCTTGGTTGAAAACCTGGGGCGAATACGATCGCTGTCGATTATATATGAAAGCTAAAATGTGTAACACCCTAAAGGCTATCATCGTCGGCTCTTGATATACCAAAAGCGTGCGCAACACTACACACCGTATGAAACAGAACTGTAAGTCCAAAATTTTGTCAAAGCAATATTAATTTAGATATTGCCAGGTTTTGATGCATCATGTTTTACACTGTTTTCACATTCGCAGAAATTACATTTAAAGAAGCCTTGAATATTTACCTTTTTCACGATACTCCAACAATTTTTCGTTTACGGGCTGTAGCCACTTGGAACCCTTTGGGAAACCGAAACCATATCCAGTCATACCTGACCATTCGCCGACCGTTAATATTTCACAATTATCATCTTTGCCTGCCAAGTATTCCAGAGCCATCGCATCGTAAATAAATGCATCCAATTCACTAAAATATAAGTTGTAATTGACATGAGAATTTCAAGCAATGATATGGCCTGAAATAATGAAAAACATGGCGCAGTTAGAATATAATATATATGCTTAGTAAGAATTTTGCTATTAATTTTATATTTATCTGTAATGTGTTTTCAGCATTTTGGATAAAAGCTAATGGTTCAGATAGTTCGACAGCAAATGGTTTCAGACAAGTTACTTTCACACTAAATATACTTTACTAAACGCTAAACACAACTGTAAATGATAAGAAAGCTATGTATCTATTGAATTTTTAACTCGGTAAGATCAACATATAATTACTCATTTGCTGATGTGTAGCTTTTCAATAAACATGTCACACAAATTTTAGGTTTTTCAGTTGTATGACTCCACGCCACCTACCAATGATGCCTACAACTGTGTCCCAAAGTTCAGAGATAGAAATTCATTCGGGCGAGGATCAATCTTTATGATTCATAGCTTTACGAGAACTGAATCAACACTCATTCACATGGCTCAATGCATATTGCTAAGCTACCACACAAAGCATGTGTTCAGAAGCCAGGCTTCTCGAAGATACCGTTCCTGCAATATCGTTGTGATGGTTGGTTTTGGCTTGGCACTATATGTCCTCGCAAGATTGCTTTTGCAATACTGCTGAATTACTCTAAGCATATATATCTTTAATAAGCAAAAAAGTATAAGACGCCTTATATACTAACTGTATACAACGTTACGCAGGAAATGACAGCATCGAGTTACGATTCAAAATTATACATAGTCAATAATTTAAAATTATAGTCGCTTCAAACCGTGATCGCGCACAGAACGTAGCAAAATTTTCGTGGACACTTGTATGCGCCAAAAACATGTTTCTATGCCAGGGTCAGTGACGTGGCTGTATCACTAGGTTACCCACACATTAAACTAGAGCAAAGTTTTATGCCCAAACTCTTACGAACTTATAGCTTTATCTCACCGTTAACAGCCAATGTCATGCAAACTACTTTCGCGCGTGAAGTTAAATTGGGCTCATTCTAAACGCATTATTCTGCGAAACACGCATATAACTTCTATACAACGAAGTTGTCGTCGAACATATATAAAAATCGCATTTCTATGAGCTCAGTATTAATGCAATATTCACTTCCTATGTTTACAAAATACTTTGTGATTGCGTTTAAAATCAATCTAGCAGAAAACAGACTATCTCTATGACATCTAGCTGAGTGATTAGGTATCGATAACGATAATGTAGTTCCAGGCACGGAATCCTGTCACGCTTCAAAGCCGTATTTCAAGAAGTTTTTCAAAGCGTTAAACACAATCAAAAGGAACTGACTTAGCAAATCGCATAGCTTGCCTTTATAATAATACGGCGCACTCAGTGGATGCCAAGGCACTGTACAGTCACGCGTTTATAACACAGTTGAGACCCAGATCATATTTCGTGCAACGAATTATTTATAACTGATAAAGTGTCGTATGTAAATTGACAATGAACATTTTGTTTACGCAACTGTATAATAAAATTGTCTTATTCATAAACCTTCTTCATATAGAGTATTCATAAAATATGGATTACAGCCATCTGAATTGTTTTTTCGTATAAAAATATCAATATATATTTAGAATCCAATATTTATACTAAATTACAAGGATGCAGCAATCAACATATATTTTTGAAACCACTTTATGTGGATACTGTTAGTAAATGAACGTATTTGCCAAATCTAAATGTATTTCATTCATCTCAAAACATGATTTCAATTAAAAACTGATATATGCCATCTTTACCCCGTTTTTACAGATTTTACTCCGAGCTGTACGTTTGACCGAAATCCGCCATCCCAATCGGGCCACGCCGACTTGTTACCTTGAATATAGCGGTACATTTCTTTGTAGTTTGCGCGAATCGTTGCCTCTGTGTTGCCAGAACTGACAGTACCGTATTTAAAGGGCGGCAAAAATGATACCGGATCAGTGAACTAAAAACAGTGTAATTTTAAATATAATATGCCTAAACGGATCGTCAAACGATGCATTATAAGATTGTATTGAATTTAATAAAGATACATTTGGAATACTGTTAATTCCGAATTTGAATGGCAGCAGAATTAGGCCAAATCAATGATCTGTAAACGCGAATGTCATGTTAAATGTAAAGCTTACCGAAACAATTGTCAAAATTTGGTTTATATATCAATGCTTGCCGTGCTAGACTTACCTGAAATTATTATAGACTAGTGAAGCTCGCTTGCGTGCCAGAATTCGAGTGGTGAGAACAATCCCCCGAAGCAGAAGTCTGAAAAATATTTGCCACACAATATTTTTGACACTCGCAATGAGCTTGTCGGCCCAGAAAACCCCATATCCGACACTATACCAACAATAAATACACATTCAGGTGCTTTTCCCACGGCTTCTCACCAAAAATTGCGAAAACGTCATTTTTTATGCCAAGTATGAACCAGAAGTGTAAAAATATTTTCCCAACAATATTTTTAACACTTGCAATGATTTTATCTGCCCAGAAAACCCCATATAAGACACTAAAAGCAACAAAAAATACACATTTAGGTGCATTTCCTACGCTTTTAGCCAAATATGAAATTTGGCGCCAACTATAAGCTTAAAGACTCCAGATTGGGAAGTAATTGAAAAATTTGCTATATATCATTGGAAAGCCCTGGAAAAGCTACATGGAATAGGCCTATTAGTTTGCGGATACCTCGTGTACTTATTGAGAAAACTTGCAAAAACTGGGGGGAGGTGGCCGAAAAATGGGCCAAAATGACGTCATTTTGCCCCATAACTTTTTTCACGGCAAAAAATTCAAAAATCGGGCTCCGTCATTACACCTAAATCGACCATTGCTGTTCGAATGAGCTATCAAACCAGATCGAAATGAGCACCATTGCATCAAAATCCGCGCAACCGTTATCGAGATCCAGGTGCGAAACACAGACACACAGACACACACACAGACAGGACCTCCTCAATCCCCCTTCCAGAGCCAAAATTGAAAATTGAAAATTGAATTCTCACTTCGCTCGCTCATTCCACTCGAATTCAACTATGTAAGTGGTGCCTTTAAAAATTCGTACGATTCTTGTTGTTGAAATGAAAAAGAAAAAGCGGCAAGAAAATCTGAGTCTGAGAAAATATAATTAACTTTATAATATCTGATCGAACACATGAATTCAGAACATGCTAACGATGTTTTATGAAGCTGTATAACTGCACGTGGTGTTGCAGGCGTGCAGTCGCTCAGTATAGCATCATAGGAACAAACTACGGTACAGTTTCCAGTACTATGTAGTAGGCCATGTGTTGGCCGATAGCATACTATCTGTGGTTCTATACCAGCTAGCCAACTTAATGAATTTGAGCCAACAGTTCAACAGACCGGTTAGTTAAGGAAATATTATATTTGAAATAGGTTGTAAGCAAGTGGCTTAAAATTTACATTAAACTAAAAGAAGAAGATAGTTCAGGCGGCCAAATTCTACCAAGAAAGCTTGTATCGAGCTGCGGAGCACATATTATCACATAATAATGCCCGTTAAATGAACGCGACTTTCATTATTATTTATACATTAGATATCAATTTAATGCTTTAGTCCAATTTAGGTCCGTACAACAGCTGGGATGATGTTTTGTCAAGTCACTTCGCCAAGGTAAAATCGACGATGCACAACCATGATTTTAATTCATATACGCGAACAGGATTTGCGATACTTTACGATTTAACATCGCAATTTGCAGACTGTATACACTTTGAAACGCATTTATCAATCGTGTTTTTATCGTACACTATAATACACGCATATACCGGGGACGCAGTTGTTTAGTTCAGTATGTCGCGGCCAAATATGGGAAATGTAGGAATGCGCGTTTACGCAAATAGCGGTCGTACATCACAGCGGCCCTGTTCGCGATCACTATATATGTATGCGATGCTGATAGCAGAAATCTGAACGGGAACCTTGCACCATTCAGTTAGTGATTCTGATAAAAGCACAACCATGGTGTACGTATCAAAATTGAAGTCAGGAGTAATACTGCTTTGCAATGGATATCAAGAGTAAAATACCACATTAGTACAATAATCAATTTCAAGCATATACCACAAGATCACCCAATATAAGTACTATGAAACAGAGTTCAATTTTGTTAAATTACTAATTTTTAGATCGACTTATATATCATCAATTACTGAGCCGCCTAATGGAAAACTAGTATTTCACACTTGCACGAAAACATTACATTCCACCTTCCGAAACCTCATACTGTTACTACTTCATCGATGCTTCTGGCTATTACTTTGAGATTCTCGCCCAAAATATTGCACACATTGATGACATTGACCACAAAGTTATTGCTCTATGGTTATATATAGATTTGAGACTGCTATCGTATGGTCGAAAAGCGCACCGCTGCATAAATTTATAAAATATTTTGTACCATGAAATGGGAATGTAACATGTAACACTCCCTCAACTAGATAAATTAATTATTGAATGTAAATCTAAATACAAGGAAGCCAAAAGTGAGTCGATTACTCACAGATATGATGTAATGCCGCGTTTGACGGCACCCACCATATTATGTAAAGTCGGTTATCCTGTACCGACTGCGCTGAGACGACTGAAATGTATTTATGACATTTAATTAATCGGGTTTTACGATTTGAGCTGCAATTTATTGCAAATTCTAACGAATTATAACAATTTATACTAAATATCATACAAGTTTTAATTCAAATTTAAACTTGTATGGTCCCTGTCAAAAAGCATCAGAACTAAAGTCAAACTAGAAGCAAGTAGAAATATGCAACAATGGCTTTGAGCTGAATTAGTGTTAATTGCAAACGTACAACAAACAATACTAATAAGAATTTTCTTATCTGTACAGGTTTAATGTTGGCTTTAACATATTTGTACGACATTGTTCAGTTCAAACACTGTGCGGCAAAAAAAATTTTTAGCACGGGTGCTTGACAAAACTACTGCCAACGTTAAAATATGATACAAAAATACATTATTAATTATTGTGTTACATGTTCATCGTCGATTCCTTTTAAGTTATGATATTCGGTACGGGTAATCATAAAAGCAGCCAAATTAGCGGTATACACAGCGTAAAACATTAAAGAAAACGCCGCCCACACAAGAGCCATGAAACGTGCAGTATGGGATCGCGGAACGTCGGTCGATACTGATGCTGAGAATAGTGTTGCCCATACAAGCCAATAGACGCGAAAAAGTGAAAATCGATGATCTGAAGTAAAATCCTCTGATATTAGCTTGTTTATTCAAACAATATAGTTATCAGTAGCATAGCATGTATACAAATAATGTTCACTATTGTGCACTTGCAAAAACTTGTTTCCTAAGAAATACCAAGACTTTTTAGGTAATACTTTTTTAATCCAAAAAATATTTTCTGTGATTTTTCGGAATTCTTACAATTAATAAGACCTGTTACCATTTAAGTAAGACTATATACACTATATAAACTGTTGGCAGCCAATTAGCTCAGCGAAAGTTGGTAAGATTTATTTCCGATACAGCTCAAGGTGTTGCCAAATTCGTGAAGTAGCCGCCATGAAAATTATGATTTTGTTACAAAACTGCCCAAATGTAAACTTGTACACTTAAAATATTTAGTAGTTTCGCTAAAATGTTTGAATCTTTCTAAATTTATTAGTAGTTTTTACTTTAATTTGGTTAAATTTTGGAAGTACAGATTGTGATGACTTCTGAACTAGGCTTTTACCGTACAATACATGTTTTCCTTTTTCATAAAATAAGACAGAATTTTTTCTAAAACCCATTCATGACAGTAGTGCAGGCTATTGTGCTACTGTAACAAATACTTGTATAACATCAACAAAGCTTTAAAACTAAACCTGAAACTCTTGGTGAGTTCCCTAAATGGCGTTAATAAACACTTTCTTTTTCATCAGACTAAAAATAAATGGGTTAATAATTAAAAATATTTACGAGTCAAGCAGTCGTAAGACACAATATCTATTGTACAACAAGAATTCAAAATTTTTTGGCTCATTGGCGCATGTCATCTGTATTATCAGTAAACAAGAATAACAAACACGGTAATTTCTATAAATGTCCAAAAGGCCAAACAGCCACATAAAGGACATTAATGTAAATACAGCAAATTAAAAGCAATAATAATCTAAAAATTGGTTTCACCAAAAACTTGCACTGCCAACATTACGCGAAGAGCCATTATTTGTTAGAATTTCTTGTACATTGCTTTCTTTACGAAATTTCTTGAAATTTTTCTTATTTCCGTTGGATTTACCCTAGGTAATACCAAACTTTAATTCGAGAAAAAGTTATGACCCCTCTAGTTACTGAATTCAAACATAGAAACATCCAAATGTTGTCCCAAGTTGTGAGCAGTTTGACCGTCACCTATTAATTATTAATATATTGCGACAGATACTACTCCAGCACATATCATAAAACATGCTAGATAAGAAACTAATACAGTTCCAAAGTGTTTGCGCTATAGAGAGATAATAATTTACTAGGTTAACACGTTCAATCAAAGTTTATTTACAACAACTTGTGGTTCAGAATTGAAAAGGCGGATATACGTAATTTTTACCATTGACTGCAGTTAACCATCGGCACGTAGCGGTAGAAGTGCTTCTGTGTACGTTTAAGGTACAAGAGCAAGGATTAAACAAAGCCCATGTTTAAAATAAAATCACGACGAATTTTGTTGTTTCCGTCAATAATATGGTAACCACTAAATTTACGTGATATAAATTTTTAGCAATATAGGTAACCTGTGCTGTTAAAACCGCATTCCTAACATATATGCGATAACCATTGCGGCAAGTAAATAAAAGAGTAAAACGATCAATAGGCTTAGGTATTCTTGTTGTCACAATAGCTTGAAAATCACGGACGGAGTTTGGTATAAATTATTATGACAGAGGGTATATCTATAAGCTGTATATTATACCATCGATATTTTTCGAACGTCGTACAGTTGTCTTGAGTTATAGCTTTGAATTTGTTGATTCTATTTGGGTCCAGCTTTACCATATATGTGTCAATTTCGTGACAAGCGGATACTGCCGAGTTCATCCCAATATTTGTATATGACTGCGAAATAGAGGTGAAACTATGTTCTCGAATAGAACCGCTCAAATGTTACTGCTATCGTCGATACTTTTGCAAAGAATACTCCGATTTGTTTAAGGTTCATCAACGAACTATTTATATCTATTAATTGAGGTTATTAGTAATCCGTTTCGTTTAACAAAACCTATTAGTTCATGTTTTATCTGGCTAGCAAACATTTAAAAGAAATGACACTGAATCCAACGATCTCAGCGCACCAGTTAGCCTTATATATAGTAAACTGTACATATTATACCTTTGGGTTTTCCGATAATAATGGATATTTTGTCATCCTTCCGCTGGTATTGTAATTTCTGCGTAGCGTAAAACTTTTTCGACAGCTGGCTGTTTGATTTTATTACGGGTCGTCGCAGGAGTCCGATTAATTTATCAGTCGCATACACATGTCCCGGAATAAAGACAAAGAGGCAGGATAATCTTCATGTAGCGCAGATTTTTAGTCTTTGATAAAATCTTCGCACTGTGGCACAGCGCTGACATTTTAACATAGAGGATCATGAGCCTAACTCTACAAACTAGAGCATGTCAGTTTTGCAATTTCTTGTTGTAAAGCTTGCTTTTTCTCCATCTGATACATTTCGCAGATCATCTACTGTAAAAACGAAGAATGGATATGATATTTTCGTAAAATTCTGGGTGCTCCCCAAGTTAAAAGTTTTTTTGGATTTTGAAAATTTGATGCACTAAAGTAATTTTTTATGTTCTTGTCGCACTACACAGCAATTGCGCAGTTATTATATAAGTCTGTGGGTCCTAATAAATTTCTGGCACCACATAAATTTATAGGTGCAATCAACACACAGTAAATTTTGTTTTTTTTGGGAGACAGATTTTTCTCCTACCATCAGTCACAAAGAGTTGTTTTCAGTCACTGTATATTGCGGAAAAGTGTTTTAAAAAAGTGCTCCAAAATCTGTGTCATTTTTAGAAAATTGCTACATAAACACTGTAACTTTTGGAAAAGCTGCTACAGAAACTGTGACACTTTTAGCAAAACTGCTACAGAGGCTGTCTCACTTTATAAAATGCTGCTAAAGAAACTGTTGCACTTTTACATAAATTGCTATACAAACTGTGTACATTTAAAAATGTTGCTACAGAACCTGTGTCACAATTAACAAATTACTAGAGAGGCTGTGTCACTTTAACTAAACTGCCACATGAACTGTGCCGCTTTCAGAACAATTGCTGCAGAAAAGGTGTCTCTTTTGCAAAAACTGTTACAGGAGCTGTGTCTCTGCTAGTAGAACTATTACAAAAACTGTGTGTTTATAGAGAAATTGCTACGCAAAGTGTGACACTTTTAAGACAAACTGATAAATTCAACGACTTTATGAAAATGACACGTTTTCATACATGCTCATAGGGGTATTATCATAGGGGCAACCCATATTCTTGGGAATACTACACAGTAGCATGCGACTATGTTGACATTTGAGGAATTGTTTCACAATAGCTGGAGAAGCTGTGCCACATTCATGAAGAAGAATCTGCTTCTGTAGTAAATTTGTTAAAACCGATAATTTCTGCAGCAGTTTTTTATAAAGCGACACAGCTTCAGTTTTGTAGCAGTTTTTCTAAAAGCGAGACAGTTTCTATAGCAGTTTTTATAAAAGTGACACAATTTTGTAGCAGCATTTCTAAAACTGACACAGTTTCTGTAGCAGTTTTTCTAAAAGTGACACAGGTTTCTGTGGCAGTTTTTCTTAAAGTGACACGAGTTTCTGTAGCAATCAGTTTTGTAAAAGTGACACAGTCTCTGTAGCAGTTTGTTAAAAGGTCCAAGGTTTCTGCAACAGTTTTTCAAAAACTTTTGATACAATGTGCAGTGACAGGGTACAACTCTCTGTGAAAGCTGCATAAAGTGGAACAGTGACCGCAAGGGTTTTTGCAATCGTTTTGAATTATATATTAACCTTTTGAAAATTTTTGCAATCGTATTCGTAAGGCTTGGTGATCACGTATTCTATATATGTTAGATATAGTAGTGGAATTCACAAACATATCCCTAGTTTTACAGTAGCTTACGACAGTTAGCAACAAACTCCTACGAACACATAACCACACACAGTAGATTTCGAGGGCAATCTGTTTGACAAAGTCACACGACGGCATCACTGATACTATTGGTTATGCAACAGGAAATCAAAATGATTTGTTTTCTAGGCATGTCTGATGGCATCTTGTCAATTATAACACTGAGCGAGCGAAGCGAGAAAATTTGCGATCGTGAAAATTTCTTTTTTGTTTGTCGGTTTCATTCATTACTCATCGTCGGAGGGATAGATTCGACAAAATTTTTCGTTCGATAAAAAAGTGATGACGACGTATTCTTTAGCTAATGGCAAACAGGTTTGACCCGATCTTCCGGATCAGAATGGCTAAAACTGGTTTTCAAGGTTCTTTGCCCAGTCTGTTCATACGGGTACCGGTGTTCCGTTGACCATATCTCGTGACACAGGCTCCATATCGAAAAATGGGAATATATTCTGGGCATCAAAGTGTACAATTTTGCTGAACAACAATACTTTTCGCTTTATGGAGCGCTATGTTTCCTAATATGGTTCGTCGACCCGTTGCCAGAAATATCGATTTTTGAAATTTCGACATGCTATTGGATGCTCGTATGTCGCAGCGAAAGTGTATTAAGTTATCAAGCACACTGAATGCGATTGTATTCTTATCTACAGTCTACATATTATAACTTTTAGGTGTATCGCGGATTTTACGGTCGACCAACCCGATTTTTGAACTGTAGTCGGTCTTAAATTGTTGGTTATGTTATATATTGTTTGTCCAAGAGATTAAGAATGGTCTAGATAAAGTGTTTTTAATATACTGAATATCGTGGTTTGTTTATCTGGAGACCACCACGAATATTTCATGCGTTTTCAGAGGTTTCAATGAATTTAAGGTAATGAATTTGGTTTATAGTCTGTCCCCGTAATTTTTTTATGTATTGCATTCAGGGTATTAAGAATGTGTTTTTGGTACGCTGGGTATCCTGGTTTGGTTATCAAGAGACTAGCACGAATATGTCGGCATTTTAAGGTGTTTTCGATGGAGATAGTGTCGACCATGTTTAAGGGTATTCAAAGAGTTCAGGGTTACAGATGGTTTAGTGTGTTATGTACATCAAACACAATGCCGCTTACAACTGCTTAAATAAAATGGTCACATATGCATGAAAGCACATTCGCTCCGTTTCACTCTCGCTTGCAAGATACTTATATTTCATTACACAACCTGCGTATATCGGTACAGGGCTGGTGCCGCACCGTCTAAAATAAAATGGCTTAAGACTGAAACACAGGTGTGATATCATTCTTCAAATCATCAAACAACATTGTGGTGTTTTAATGAGGCAATGGATACATCCACAATATGGTTTGACGTTTGCTTTGTAAACATCAAAAGTTAAAATATGCTGTCTACTTGCTAGAAAAGTGTTATGCAGAGCCTATTCATCAACATTACGTTATTTATTGATGATCTTACCGGACGGTGGCGATTTATTCATATCGTAACTTTGCGGACTAAGCCATTCGAAGAAAAAGATAGATATGGCAGACGCTTGAATGCTGAGGAAAAAGATGAGAAACCACGTGTAAATGTCAAATGGTTCTAAAACATAATGCAATCAGTTTGCGATGTATTATACATTTCTGCAGCCCCAATTACGGCAAACCTCTAACGCAGCGTAATTTCAAAACCAATAACTACTTCAATTGAAATTGGAAAGTGCGAGAACGGTTTCCTTAGCATTTAGTGTTTTAAAATGCTTTGCTAACTCGACATGTCTTTTCCAAATCACATTTGATGCGGTATGTCAATATCTTTCATTGACTATACCGAAAATAGTAGCCGAAACCCTACAATATTAGCTCCAACCAGTGGAAAAGTTAAAACACGATGCTATTCTACAAATTTTCAACGTGTTGAAGTTCCAAGCAAGGATAAATATTCTGCCTCATATAACATGATCCTAAATAAGTATTGAACCACCGGAATCAGATAAAGTGTGGCACTAAAATTGGGTACACCGTATGTTGTTTTATTCGCAACGGTAATGATAACAGGTACATATCCTTCTCAATACTAAATTCTTTGGTATGTGATCGGCTAAATTTTCATACTTATATATTACCCTAACCATCTTAGAAAAGAACATATTTTAGTAATGTAAACTGGAACTGAATTTATGCATCTTTACCTTAAGATGTGTGCACCTAGGGACGGATTCTGTCACAAACCCAATTTCAGCTCGTGACAAAAAGGCACAGCCACATCCGGCTCTTTATAAATAAAATAAACAGCTAATCCATGATAGTATGTTTGTACGAGCCGGGAGTGGCTATGCCTCGGGGTTTGATAGCCGGGACGGACTACAGAAAAAAATATTTATTACATTTAGTTTAGCAGGTTGTGTTACAGTGAAAATATTTAGCTCTGGGCCCAAAAAGGCAAGATTAGTAGTAATTAACGCAAGACGCATAAACGCGGTTATAATAAATACGTAAAATATCGTTATTTTCAAATTTTTTGTCTAAGCGCCTTTTACAAGCCAACTTAGTAGCTATATAAAACACACTTTTTATATTGTAACTGGAAGGATGTTTTACGAATAAATATGACCACAAATATCACCAATTTCCATTTCTACCGATTTTCCATTGATTTCTGGCTTTTAGAGCCGATTCCGGCCCTTGTGACAATTTATCAGGCTCGTTTAGCTATTAGCTAAATATATTTGTAGGGTTTAGCTCGGCCCAAAACATGTCACACTGGCTGTTCGCGGCTAGCCAAGCGTGGCTTTAGAGCCGCGGCAGAGTGTGACAAAACCCGGACCTGCTGCATACATCTTAAGGTAAATGATGCATTATGCTGTATGTTTATCGGTGGCATTTTGTGTTAGTGTGCTATTTCAAAATACAATCAGCGATACAATGGTGTCCAAGACACCGTATGATGGATGGTGGCAGAGGCAACTAGGGGCATAAAACTTCCACATAGTGGTCCTTTATAACGCCGAACTGTTGTGATTTATAGTAAAATTGTCTCAGCATTTGTGAATTTAGGATAGTAATCAAAATGCTATCGATCATTAGAATCGCCAAAGAATCATCCTATATTATGCAAGGTCCTTTTATCCACTTTATTAGAAAAGAATCGTAATAAACTTGTGAATCACAGGTAAACTGAAAAAAATTTTGAGGTGCGGAGCCTTCATGGGTAAATATGGCTTTATGGGCGACCGTTATATTTGGGTGGCGGTAAAGTCCCCTACCCCTACCCATCGACACCCAAGAATTAAATCATTATGGACTTGCAGATACTGCAATGAACAAAACACAATTTTAATCACGTTAAATAGCCAAAAAAGGTAGCAAAAATAGGATGAGGTGTAGATTTAGGAATCAATATTTCAACAAATGGTACTATATCGCATTAACGGCAACAATTTGGACCATTGCTTTAAACTGCTCCGGCCTGCATTGGTTGGTGGTTACGCTTATCGCGCATTGATTATCAAGTATTTGTATTAGCTATGCCATCATAACGAAATGATGCAAGGCCCGCAACCTACAGTAGTTTGGAATAAAATTTAACGTGGTGCATGCAAATTTTAAATATTACTGACTAGTACAAAGAAATATTGGTATAATACTTCTATTGGCATATCTATAAACATTCTAAATAGCTATAATTCGCATTGATATTTTTCTTTCTTCAGATCGTGCAATGTATATTTTAGTTTTAAGTAGGTTTACAATTAACTACTCGAATGAATACAATTGTTTAATACTAGAAATCTGAGCTATCAGTTTTGATTTTGAACGTATTGCTTGCAACAAACTGATGTACACTAATTGTTTGAGTGTAAGAATGATTTTCAAACTCTATTCTAGCTGCTTCTATGACCATATAATACGAAATCAAACAAATACCAAGAAATGCTGTTGGGCTGAGTGCTCCCCTTCGCAAAGCAACAGCGATTGCAATGCCCGTCTTCAAAAACGGCACACTGATATCAATAGCACGCATTCGTTCGGAATTTATTTTTAGTGCCGTAACGATCATGTCACCGCGACCCTCCAAAATATCAGCTATTAATCCATTCCATTCACCATTCTTAAAATAATAAAGTTTTTTAATTAAATGTTATAGGTGCGCAATATAAAATATAAACAATTGAAGTTGTAAAAGCTGAAGAATCAAAAGGATTAGTTAGCACACTCTAGGTGAGGTTGAATGCCATCGGTTTTGTGGCAGAGTAATTGTATACTGATGGTGGATCCTCAAACGCCTCAAATAACCATGTGCTGTTCCAAGCTAGTTCTGTATATATTCCGTTTTATTGTATTAATGTCACACAAAATCATAATACGAAAAGTATGAACTACACTGCATAAATACACTGAGGTAACAGCATTTCAGAAAAATGTTAAATTTTAAAAACATCTGAGATTTACAGTTTTGCTGGATTAAATTATTATAGAGAAAGTTGCACTGATACTATATGAGAAGTTCACTGTCAATCAGTTACATGCCAGACATAACAGTTTCTAATAAACTGTTTGACGGAAAACAGCTGGCATTGTAGAATAAATTTTGGACTTTTACAATTTAGTTTATACAGCATTTAAACACCGACTAGAAATATACAAATTAGGGATGATTGGAAGTTAATTGTACTACACGTCATACATCCATGCGGTCCCAAGTCCCAGGGTGATAGCCGGTGCTTCTGTGGTGGAAGTCATCGGCCTCCCAGTGGGATCACCTGGTCGGCGAGAGAAGGTCATCAAGAAAAAAGATAAAGTTTCGAAATTTTTCGAGACTCTAAATTTATCCCTAATTTTTGGTAATTTTCCCCACTTTTTCCCAATTTTCACAATTTTTTCCCATTTTATCACGATTTTTGCTATCATATCCAAAGCTTTCAGGCCGTGGTTACTCGCATATATCAGTGGATTAATATCAATATTTATTATATATATGTCATCACCGTTGGGTTTATCCTAGATATTAGCAACCCCCATTGTTTTTATGTTGCTGCGTAGCCTAGGAGTAAACTGCTGCAGCAATCTTTACGATTTTTTCAGTGGTTAAACAAACTTGAAAGAATCGTGGCTTAGGATACAAAGCTATTCCAAACCGTCTTTCCAAAAGTGTGGTGGTTTTGTAGGCTTCAGCCACAAAATTTGGGTAGCTAGCTTTCTGTGTGTTTTATTGTCGCCACATTGGTCCGGTTTATTGTTGTTAATTACGTTCTACCCGCTCTAAATTATTAAGACTAGAATATATACGGCGCTTTAAACCTGTTTTGGAAAACTAGCACCATACTTCAAATAACCAGCTTTGTAATGCAGGACACGTGTTTTAAAACGTTGCCCAGTGGTCTATCTAGCGCGCAGTCTCGTTCTACTTAGTCCAGAATGTATATGTTCGATTTCTGCCGATACCTGAATTTTTAGTTATAGGTTGGTTTTTGTTTCAAGAAATAAATGGTGCTTCTAACATATAAAATCATTATCTGACTAAAATGGCACTGCGAAAAGATGACTGACCTGCAATTTCGTTTATTCTATTGATGTGAATTTATAAACGATGACTTTATATGCCATAGTGGAGACTATGTGTGTTCAAAAATATTAAAGATCAGAACTATAGAAGTATAGATGACAATAATACAGCATTCAGTTTGAATATATGCCCCCAACATTGTAGAAACCAGCGGTCCGTGAGACGCATCTAGTTATATATGTCAACATTTTTAAGAGATAATTTGCAGTAAAACCAAACATTGTTAAAATATCTAGGTGTAAAAACAAATAATTAATTCACCTTTTTAATTCCCCATTTTCCGTCAGACACACGTGACAGTTTGAAGTCAAAATCAAGATCCGTTGCAACCTTTTTCAACAAATCGATTGTAAATCCCGAGCAACACTTTATTATCGCTGTTCCGTTAATGGAAGCGTTCGTACTGCTAACCGCTTCAACACTTAAATAGAATAGACAAAAGATATGTGAGCAACAGATTAATAAAAAATGTTGAAAACTTTAGGCACAAAATCATAAAGCCATAGCTAGGTGCCATATCCTCTCTGATAATCAGCGTTTCGATACGCCTCGAGCAAAGAACAGCTAAAAGTAAAAAATAAATTTCTGCTATTTTCAATGCATCGAAACATTACGTTGTCCAATTTCAAAATGTCGTTAGTTAGATATACACTGTCAATTATGTGGTCGTGGACTAGTCGTCATTTACTACCTGACGCTAAACAAATTTTTGGCAATGGGTACTGTCAAGCTTGGGTACATATGAACCGTTTCGATTCATGGTTTAAAAACACACGCCACTCAATCATTCATGAAAGGAAAATAAATGAGCTTTCGTCACAAGATTTTGCTATCGCTAGTGCGGTAAACTACAAATTTCTTCTCTAAAGCAATCATTCATCAGCTTTTTCCCGATTCTAGATCTTGTTTGCTTAAGAGAAAATTAATACTTTACTATTAAACTGGGTGTCATGCCCAATTAGAGAAACTTGATTTGTTTCTATACAAACGAAG
>JASANE010003032.1:0-32824 GCA_030248225.1 Trileptium ribeirensis
TATCGCTCCAGGTTTGTGGTATAATAATAAATTATTCTTGGGTTCATAGTTTGAGCGCGGCTATCATTGCAAAAAAGTGTATTACATCATGCTTGTAGCTGTTTATAAGAAATTCGATCACCGCCGGGATATTGGAACACCTCATTATGGTTGATATTGATGATTTCATACAAAAGGGACGATTTCTTTTCGAATCTCGATGTAAACGCGCTAGTATGACGCTACCCATTTCAATCTTAACGTTCTCTGTTTGGGGGTCAACCCTTTATTTGGAGGAATTATATCATGGAAAAACCCTCTTGAAAACGAGAGGGTCGGAAAAAATTTTCATTTATAATACCATGGACCCCAAAAAATGAGGTGGATAACTCCTTAAACTAAGGGGAGTCGAAATGGGTCGCGTCATGCTCGAGGCATATACATGTTGGTTTCGAAATGAGGTATACTTTTCTCAAGGAATTTCCATGAACTTTAGGTCAAACTAAGAGTGTTAAACTGGGATTATTTTTTGGTCTGAATTTAGGGCGGGAAGCTGATTTGCACATTCTTGTGAATTACAATTTGTCATTCATTATTGTCGCTGCTGAGGCGTGTCAGCCAGCGTTGCGAACTACGACCGTGGGATAAGCATAAGCATCCAAAAGTTTAGGCGTTACTGATAGGTTATAGTCATACAGTTCTTGCGTTAGAACTAAATACACAAAAACTAGCATTAAACAAAACTGTGACCTAAAATGACGAAACTTCGTGATGCAAGCATAAATTCGCATGCAAACAACAAACAAAGCCTACAAAAGGCAACTGCAGAGTGCAGATGTAGCAAAAATATGGTTACCTGCAATTATTATTCGATCAATTAACTGAAGTATTGACCCAAGTTATCCTGAGGAGCGCTACATTACAACGTTAGAAAAAGCATAGCTCAGAGCGGGGGCGGCATCCCCCGCTTTAGGCTTAGTGTGTCTCCCATACAAAACCTTAGCTTAGGGTTTAGTATATTGCGAACGGATTGACCTGCCTGCATTTTATTTACACCGTCAAGTTACCTTGGCCGACATATTTATACAATTTAGTTTCAGACGAAACTGTGATAATGTTAGTTTTTATAATCCTGAATCTGTCCAAATTATTGAATACGGCGAAATAAAATGACATGTTGATGGACAGAGGCAAATTACACGGGAATAATTTACAACTGTTCAACAGCATTTTTTATTTTTTCGGGAAAATTTTGATTCGCATTTGGGTTTACCCAGTACATAACAAGTTAACTAGTAATTATTGCGGGTAATTTAATATTATTTACAGTTTATTACTGCTATGCGCCTCGGACAACGATACAATAATATTTCGATTGCCAGCCGGGCATTATAATATTGCAAGAGTATTTTCTGTTTTCGTGAAAAAATTCCAGTTATATAACACAATAGTGCTCAAACATGCTTTTCCTTAATATCACTGAACTATTAACAGATATCCCTAATCTTTACCTTTGGCGCATCTAAAGACTATCACATACTGATAGAAACCATTAATATGTCTCATTTCTAGCACAGACCTTAAACAATACTCAAATTAAGCCAAAATTAGTATAAATCTTGGTGTTACCGTCCATAATACGAAAACCTGTTTGGCTCACAATTTTGCAGTTCAGAACACCATGTCAAGTACAGGCATAACATTCGCTGAAATAATATGTGGAAAGAAATAATCCTATACGAAAACGTCATGGATAATTCTGTGGTCTCCTAAACTTCGTTACATGCTGAATGCTCATAGAATTGATATCCAATAGCATCAAAGTGTCCAAAGCATCTACTTTGTTACAAGATTGCCACAATTTTTATTACCATTCAAGACTTGGTAATTCACGGCCTTGTATGTAGCTCATGTTTTCACAATAATTTATATAGCGCAATTGTACTAACATCATTATCAATGTCCAGAACAAAATCTTATAGTAAAAAGGCGGAAAACAAATCCCACAAAAATCACATGTGTATAGTGTTGCAGTTGTCATCTTTACCTTCGCAATAAATAAACTTGTTGCTTATTATCGAGTTATAATCGCTTGTAGTTCGAACTGGTGAACCGATAATAGCCAGGTCCCTAAATCTAAAGGTCCCAACGAAGCATCTAATATTCATTCTGTCTATTGTAATCTATTTTAAAATTAAATACTAATATTGCCACTTACCACAGCTAACGCACCATAATTTATGTAATATCACCAAAAGGGGCTGAACCGTCACCAAAAATGCTACTGTGAACACATCTACAGTTTATATCACAATAAATAAAGTTTGATTTAGTTATTCAGTCATTAAATATGTACATAATGCCAAGCTTGGTGTAATAAAATGAAATATCTACGTAGCATAATGTTATCCTATTAGAACTTACACTCTCAGATGTAATCTCTTTAGCAGTGATCTCGTTCTTTGGGTCTGATAGAGATGTTGTAGTGGTAGTAGTATGCATCCGAGTTTTGAGTGCTGGTGATTCCTGAGCTGAACTTTTTTGTTCTACAACATTGGTTTGATTTGGTTCTTTGGGCTTTGTCGCTGTAACGATTGAGCTTACGGACGGTATACCATTTTGAAGATCAGGGTACACTGAAAACATAAAGAAACTAGCCAGCATAAAAGAATCTCCAGAAATGACCGTACAAAACTGACCATTCCACAGTACTGAATTTCCTTACGTTGCTGGAGCACAAAAAATTCCTTCAAACACTCAACAGTAACAGTGCGGCTGTCGAAGAACTAATATATTAAAACATTTTTGTTACTTTTTTACATGTAACCAACTCGAACAATATTCGAGCAGTAGCAGCACAACTGTCGAGCATAGGTTTCATCGCATCATCTTTGAACCCAGAAATTAAAAAAATGTTTAAAAAACTTCGAACCGCCGTCCAACAAGAGTGCCGAAGGAACAACGTTATTTATGTTAAGGAATATATCAAACCAAAAGAATGACAAATTGTAATTCACAAGAATGTGCAATCAGCTTCCCGCCCTAAATTCAGACCAAAAAATAATCCCAGTTTAACACTCTTAGTTTGACCTAAAGTTCATGGAAATTCCTTGAGAAAAGTATACCTCATTTCGAAACCAACATGTATATGCCTCGAGCATGACGCGACCCATTTCGACTCCCCTTAGTTTAAGGAGTTATCCACCTCATTTTTTTGGGGTCCATGGTATTATAAATGAAAATTTTTTCCGACCCTCTAGTTTTGAGAGGGTTTTTCCATGATATAATTCCTCCAAATAAAGGGTTGACCCCCAAACAGAGAGCGTTAAGATTGAAATGGGTAGCGTCATACTAGCGCGTTTACATCGAGATTCGAAAAGAAATCGTACCCTTTGTATGAAATCATCAATATCAACCATAATGAGGTGTTCCAATATCCGGCGGTGATCGAATTTCTTATAAACAGCTACAAGCATGATGTAATACACTTTTTGCAATGATAGCCGCGTTCGAACTATGAACCCAAGAATAATTTATTATTATACCACAAACCTGGCCTGTCCACAGCCCTCTGAAAAGTGGAGAGAGCGAAACTTCGGGAGGCCACGATGTTCATTCTCGGCGGAAAATTAAAAGTGGGGGATAAATTTAGCGTAGAAATACTAAATGTTTCCATATTTTCATACATTTTTACTACCGTGACTCTATTTTCAAGCTAAAAACAATGTTTTAGCAATATAAATAGTGGTAATTAATGTTTAAAAACAATTTGCAGACAAAAACATAAATTTTCAGACATAAAAAATTTTTGGAATTAGTTGAACATGGGGGCTTTCAGCCGAGGGGGGGCTGAGATGGGGAAAAATCTCACGAGCATGGTGGATCTGGAAAGCGTGGGGGTTCCGGAAATGGGCTCTGTGTTTCAGCATCCGGTTAAAATAGCACAAAGTCGCATTGAGATATTCCGGTATGATAATTATTTTTTCGTGGCAGAACTATTTAGGGGGTTCTGAAAGGTAAGTAAGATTCGATGTTTACTTGATTTGTTCTTCCTTCGTGTTCAGTCAGTCCGATGATGATGAAAATACTGCGATTCGCAATGGTGGTAACATTGAGTTTCTGTCGTGCATCCCTGCATAATTTGTGTCACAATAAATGCACTTCTCGATGCTGTGCGTATAACTTAACAACCTTCGCTGTTTGTCCTTGTTATTAGTGTAATCTCTTTAACCGACAAATGGTAACGAAGTTCATTAACGCATTCATTCACAATAATTAATCAGCTTGCAACTGCACCCTTAGTAGGATGAACAATACTTATTTAATGCTCCACTGCACGAAACTATAAAATATAGATTGAACAATTTAAATTTTCAAAATTTATTATTTTACTAATGTTTGAACTGTTCACGGTACCATTTCCGGCTAATTTTGGTTCAGGTTATGCTATACATATTCTACTTAGCGTTTCAAATGTTTTAATAAATATTATGTAGAAGGTTACAAGACAATAATATAAACAAACACTAACACAACTCCATGCCGGTGGGTCTCATATCCAAAAACTGCGGTAAGCACTCAGCCCCAGAAAACCACTGAGAGGCTGAGATTAGTGGCTTCCAAGACACGTAGCTCGGTGGAAATAAGTCGTTTTGAAATAAATCGAGCTGTAATCAATATTGGAATTACACAACACGGTGCCATTAATTCATGGTAAGTACACAATCAGAGATTACACCTATTTGCTTTAATAGTATTTACAGAAAAGAGAACATAATTTATTGTGTGAACAGCTTAGAATATTATATAACATTAAATAAGATTTTTTCCAATCATAACTCTTGCAATTTTTTCATCCACATGACTCCAAAGACGGTTATTAAAAATATATCTCCCACCAGCAGAAAATTTTCCAGTTTTCACACACTTTAACGCTTTTATACAATAATTACTAAAACCTCTCAGAGCCTATCGAAATTTAGCAAGTGTTGGTTATAAATTCCAGACCACTTCTGCATTTTACGCTTGCTGGGGCAGATTCTACAGGACGCAGACCTTCCCAGCTCATTTTTCAAAAACATGATAAAAATTAGGGCTTCAAATACAATAGTATAAAGTGCCGATGAAGTTATAAATGTAAGAGCTTTCTTCTCTTCCAAGGAAACGACCAAGGATGTTTATAGAAAATGTTTTGTTTTCTAAATCTATTACTTTGCTGCAAAAGACTGTCTCCTTCAACCGAGAATGCAAGCAAGCAACGTTATAACATGTTTCGAGCAGCGAATGAAGAAGGAGCAAGCAACGAGCGAACAACCAAAGTTTGGAACGACCAACTTTTGGCGGGGGCTGTAGGGGTCGTTGGTCGTTGACATTTTACATACAGGTTTACGGCAAACAGCTTTGCGCGCTCAATCAAAGTGTTTATTTGTCGTGTCATCTGTCCGAAATACGTTAGAAATGAAGGTCACGGAAGCAAAACGTGGAGATGGGCCCCAGACTTTTCGCAGTTAGGCGGCACCCACAATATTCCTTTTTGCGTGGGCCCCTTGCTTCTGAATAGAGTGCTGACCTGCTGATGAAGGGCGATTATGTACTGCGGTTGAATTTTACCCAGAGTATGATCCGTCACTCAATTTGAGTTACAAGTTTATTCTCAATACGATTAAATAAAAGCTAAGCAAAGCCAGCCGAAATGCTAATTTAATACAGTAAAAAGTTAACAACACTTAATATTCTACCCATAGCGATGTTGAGTCTGATAACACATGTAGATTTCAGTTCGGTAATAGTCGTAATATATTTTACAAATGCTCCAACTAAAACCAACCTTTTTTCGAGGCACCTTAAACGATACCAACTCTACTTCAGACGTTGTAAAGCGATAAGCACGCGCGAATTCTACTTTGGCTATATTGCACTGATTTCTGTGCATAAACGTAAATGCCTGATGTCCCGATGCGGATGTGAAATTAGCCAACGGAAGAAAATACGGTTCTTCGGCTATTAGTTCGTTCAAATAAACGGTTCGGTCACCCTTGCCAGTAGCAAATAAGACACTCGTATCGTAGTCGTAATGCGGAATAAGCAGCTGCGGATTGGCATCAATCGTTGTGGAACGAATTTCGTCAAGCGTGTCGGCACATATCATTTTTAACATGCGTCCACAGCTTCTAAAGATCTGATCTTAATATTTATATAGATAAGTACAGTTCTAACATAGTAGTATTATTTTGAGATTATGATAGAGGACAGACCGTGGTGAGACGCCAGACACCAAGTTAGCTCATTCATTTTCAATTACAATGCAATAAATAACAATATTTCATGAGAGATCAGGTGTTTATGAAGTGCTAAATTAGGCACATATCTCCTGCAATAACGTGAAACACTGTAACTACGGACAAATAGCTTATTACGCATCAAGATAACATCTAATGATTGAACGAATTTATTCCTAGGAACATGCGTAATTTATGAAATAAATCAACACACACAATGGTACTCCAGAACCTCAGTTTAATTAACACGGTTTCCGAAAAAATCCTTCAGCCTGGAAAGTGAAGCCGTAAAACCAAGTTCCCAAGCGTTAATACTCCATCACTCCCAGGTGTCATTATTGACATTTTATGCTTTGCTGCCGCCTGCGAGTTGCTCCCCACAGTTTAGAACAAAGTTATTTCTATAATTTCGAAAAACCGCTGTAGTTCGTTTGTTCTTCTTGCTTGATTGCTAAAAATCATATATGTTCAGTAATGTTTTACTTTTTAGTTTTCCTAATGAATTTTAGTTATAACTTACGGGCCAAAACAAGATACCAGGAGACATCTATCGCGCATAATGAAAAGTACCCGGGCGCCGCGCACAACATCAAGCACTTTGGCTGCCTGCAAATAACAATAAACGTGAAGGTCAGGAATAAACTGTAGTCAATAAAACTGCACTAGTCAATTTACACGTTCAGATAATGTAAATATATTTATTGAAACAGAACGAGCGTAGTGAGCCAAGTTTCCTAAAACTGCGGGCAATCTAAACATTATTATTTTGCCCGTGTGTTTTGGCCATAATTCAAACAGGAAATTGGTGGATTCCCGCAAATTTTTTTGGCGCCTAACAGATGGTCCACTCCGAAGGGGTAGATACAATTTGAATACAATTTGGAACTTTAGATAATAAAGCTATAGAAGCATTTATTGTGGCTTAATAAATCAAACACATCCCTGTTATTTTGTCCCAGAAAATACACTGAAAACAGCATGATACTATTACGTTTGAAGTACTATAGCCAATGGGGCATCCGTCACGAACAAACTACCGATAAGGATAAGTCACGTTTGTGTGGATTTAATCTGCTAACCTTTACATGCTGTACTGAAACAGATGTAATTTCAACACAAAAAGCAAACACAATAACCATACAGAAGCTAAAGGTAGTAGCTACAAAACTGGAATAATTTTAACAACCGGCTTTTGCACGGGCAGGATTGATGAGGTGGCCCTAGGTATTTAGGCCCTTCTCAGTTAAGTTCCCAGGTGTTTTTTGGCAGCTCGCCCAGGTGAATCAAGACTTATTCTGCACGTCTAAAAAAGGCCAATGGTTATTTGATAGTTGTAAAAAATGTCAGTTTTTCCTTATGAAACTAAAAATTCCTAAATTTTTGCCCTGTGGTGCTAAATAACACTATAATATTGCAGTCAATTTATATACAACAGGATTTCATTACATAATATACATCTATATTTACTGTGAATCAGTTATTTACGGGTTTTTCAGCCCCCCCCCACCGCAGTTCGACGTGGGACAGAGCCAAATTTCCTGCCCCCAATTCGATCCATCCTCAGTTATTTTGGAGGAAGCTTGGGAAAGTCAAAAAATAAGCCTTTGTATGTTATGCAATCGTAGAACGGACTATAAATTAATATAAAATGAATAAAAAAATTAAGTCAAATACTAAATGTCGTTATCAATTTCCAAACTACTTTCAACCAATGTTTTGATGGAAATAATCAAATTTTTAGCTTCAGAAAGAATTTTGTTAAATATTTTGAAAAAATTTTATGTCCACTGCATGATGTTTTTACCGGAGGGGAAGCCAAAGTTTCAACCGGGGACACACGTTTTTGTGACAAAAGCACCGAAAAATACCAAGGGCCGACTCCCATCCATGTTGGAGAAGCCAGTATCATGGATTTTGAACCTTGTTGAACTGTAGAAAGGCCAGCATACTCTAAGCGAAAGAATCAATAATTTATATAATGTAGTTTGTGCACGTGGCACCCATGAAAATCTCAAACTTTCAGACTTGTTTATTAAATGTTGCCACCACCAAATTTTTGAAAAAGAAGCAGATAATATAATGACTACAACTTAGTTTTAGGTACTAGTCGGTAGTGGAACTACATTTGTGAGCGGAGCTTGGGCTGTGGCATTACGAATGTACTCAATTTTATGTTCTTGTAACTACATTGCATAGGGCATAGGGCTTTATCATTGGTAAAAATATTATATTTGAATTCTTCGACCCAAAAACCCTATAATGGTTTGATCGAAACGATTCTATTTCAATAAATAACATAAATATTGCAAAATTCTCTATTTTAGCTGCATAAAATTAACTAATTAGCTAATTACTAATTAACCACTCAAAATTTTTTAATCCCAAATATCAGGTGCACACTCTGACATGATAGGCTTTCAAACAAAAGAAAGTTTTTTAAATTCCGTTAAGTAGTTCTTGAGATCCGTCGGGCCGAACGAATGAACGAACGGACATCGACCTTTTTACTCCCAGACAAAAAATAAAAACGCTTCGCTCGGCTTCGCCGAGCTCCGCTCAATGAATGCCAACGGTGGTTGTGTTCGTTTGCATCAGTTTATTGCGCACTAGGGTATTGACAATTGTACGACATTTAGTTGAAAGCTTCTTGCATCGTCACATTGTGCACTGCATTTACTGCCTGTGCCATATAGCTCACTGATAGAGCCATATAAGCGCGATTCCCAAATCAATTTCCAATTCAGTTAAAACATGTAATTTTATAAATCCTATGGAGAAGACAGTTACGCTAGCCACTGGTTATATTATTATATTTATCCAACTAGTCAAACTGGCTTTACTCACAATATTTCCCGACTCAATTTAGTTGGATATTAAACAACATAGACTTTTGAGTTTTTAAGCAATTTTGCCCATGAGATATACCAATCTTTAAACTTTGTATATAAACAATACTTAAGCAAAGAATTTCATAAGAATTCAAAATGAATTACAGCCCTAGCTAGAAATGAGCGCTGATCGATTCGATGTTTACTAAACTACGTCCGTTCTAAAATTTTCGAAAGTCTTCGAAATTTATTCGAAACCTGTTTGAAATCTTTAGCGCTCATATTAATTGTTTGAGATCTGATCGAATTATATTAGAGAACTGCAAATTTTTTCTTCAATTTCTGTTACATGGTTATTCGTTCGAAATTTAACAATCATTTCAGGAGAGCACTGTATCTTTCAAAATCAAACGGCCAGCACATCTGTAGATACAGCCTTTTTTATACGACTAAAACTGAATTTGCATGCACGTGTGCATATTACTAGGTCTAGTAACTTGTAGAGCTTAATAACGTGAGCTTAAAAATCCACGATAGCCGCAAAATTCATTGACGCTCAATCGCATACAAATCGTTTCACCACCATTGTTCGATAAATTGCTTGAATCAAAACACTGAACAAAACTTGAACGTAAATCTTTGTATGTTAACACTATATTAAAATATTACGATCCGCGGATTTGTAACTTTGTACATATCACGTCAAGTCTTTTCTGGAGTAAACAATCCCCAAAATCTGCACAAGCACAAAAAACATAAACTAAAAACGAAACCATCGTTTTAAACATCGTTTTACTGCAAAATCGAACATATCACATCGCAATAAAAGCAGCTTTAATGAGTCGAACGAGAAAAAGAAAAACTAATACCGAAAATCTGCAAAAGAATACGGAGATTTTTAAGAATTTTTTTGTAAAATTTAAAAGAAGCAAGGCATGAGAAATATGACGATATTTTGACGTACTCGAATAGGGTTTACGTTGCGCCTGGGTTCGTAAATACGGAGCAAGCCGTCTTTGGTAATAATTGCAACTTGTTCACCATTTGCGCTCCACGCTGCACTGAGAATCTTAAAATACGATACGCACAATGACCAGCCATACAATGCGTAATATGGCATTAGTATAACACAATAGACTATCTATAACTATGCATGCGTATAAGAAACAAATTATTATGTAAAGAAGACAACACCTTAATACATACACATAACAGTATACACCGCAATACTGTTTAAATCAATTTTACATTATTACGCCACTGTCAGTTAAAGCCACAATTTAGAGTTTTTACGCATGTTTAACCCTGCAGAATCTATTCCAATCGAGCAACCAGTCAGAGATTTTAGGTATTCACAGAGCCTAAACTTCAAAAAGACTCGTTAGACTTGATTTACTATTTTCACATGTATATAAACTAAAATGAATTACTTGTTAGATATTCCAACTCGTTCTTTATGCAAATTTTTATATTAGCGCACTCATAAAACGTTCATTTTGACAAGTTCGAAGGTTATTATAACGCATCCAAAGCATAACCGACTGATGAAAACATAACGAGGTAAATATTTATCAACGATCTATAGTTACTTAAACAGAGCTTTGCAGACTTCTTCTAGCACTCAGTCATAAAAAGGAATAACAATCATTATTGTCATAATAAATCAAGCACACCTGTTGATGTTCCACATCGAGCGATATTTTAGGTTCGTTTGAGCCAGACCTGGTATCGAAAATTTTTGCGTCTCCATAAGCGCTAATACTTAACAGCACATCGGCAGCAAGTGGATGATAACGTAAAATCGAAACTTTATCACTGTGAGCTAAAATTAAATTAAAAACATCATGGCAGTTACATCATTCATGGTAAAATTACATGTACGTTAAGTTTACTGACAAAACAATTACACAACTCGCAGGGAAAAATTCTTAAGTTTTTGTAATATAGGAAAATGAACATTAGGGCTAACGGTATAACCAGCAATGAGCGGAGTGAACAGAAATTCGACTTTGTAATTAAATAAAACCTGTAAGTAATTTTTTATTCCACACTTAAAATGGCATAGCAGTAATACTAAAAAATTTTAGAATAAGTGTTTGAAAATTTTCGTAAATCTAAAGTCATTGATTAACAATTATTCCGGGTTCATTAAAGGGAAAGAAAACTTAGCACAAAAACGTTTAAAAATGACTTTTATGTGAGAAAAGTATTTTGTTTCATTTCAAACAATATTTTTGAAAATCCATTCACAACTACGGAACGGAGATGTGATTTACGAACAGTCGCATTCTCTGATTTTCCCATAGAAGAGAAAAGACTATTTTTTGGTTTGCCCAGTTCAGTTTCCCATGCAAATCAGACTGTACAGATATAAAATTTGCGAATTTCTTTGCACTGCTAAAATATGTGCATTTGCCTTGTAGGGCAAAACATTATTAAACATTTCACTAAGGTGTTAAAACTTGATAAATTGCAGTCAATAGTTAATACACATAATATTAAATAATATCTGTGAACCTATAATTTACAGCATTTCCACATTTTTCATGTCCAGGAGACGCAGCTCGTTATGGGAAAAAGCTTCGTCGTCTCTCATGTTCAACCATTTCAGGACTGGCAGGTACTTTCGACGCAGTTTGGGAAACACAGGTTTATTAAATCCCCAACAATAATAATATAGTCACGGACAGAAATAAATGCACAACAACGTTCGTTTGCGTTTACTTTCGTTCATAAACGAACGCAAAAATCGTTATAATATACCATAAACTTTGTTTACGTTTACGTCGTTTGTAAAGGAAAGTTTTAACGTTCTTTAGTGTTTCGCGTTCGTTTTTGTGCACTTATGTTGTCCGTGACTGTACTTTATGCTCGCTACGTTCAAAATAAAATTCCATCTGCAGTAGTTGTGAAACTCAACACTCCCAAAATTTCAACCATCACTGTTGTGTTGCTACATCTCCTCATAAAAAATATAAATGGCACAGAAATTTTTTTACGAACAGATATATTTTTCATAGTATACCTCATTCATCATACACACATAGTCAATAAAATGTTCAAATAACAAAGTTCATCTTTCGAGCACAAAAAAATAAAAATACACCATCATTCATTGGTAAACAAAGACATAATCGATGAAGCTACCGTGTTTTCCTCAACCAGCATCAACGCTCGTGAGACTTTTGTGACAACAAAAGTTTTTTATCAAAGGTGAAGTTAAATTCAGTTGGTTGAATCACCAATATATAAACGCGAATATGAAAGAAAATTCACGAAGTATTGTGTTTTATGAATGAAACGATAGTGGAACTAAACGCCCCTGATACTGTTCATCGCCTAAACTAACGTTAACAACTAATAGACGACTAGTCGGTAGTGGAACTACATTTCTGAGCGGAGCTTGGGCTGTGGCATTACGAATGTACTCAGTTTTATGTTCTTCAACTAACTACATTGCATAGGGCATAGGGCTTTATCATTGGTAAAAATATTATATTTGAATTCTTCGACCCAAAAAACCTATAATGGTTTGATCGAAACGATTCTATTTCAATAAATAACACAAATATTGCAAAATTCTCTATTTTAGCTCCATAAGCTTAACTAATTATTAGCTAGTTACTAATTAACCACTCAAAATTTTTTAATCCCAAATATCAGGTGCACACTCTGACGTAATAGACTTTCAAACAAAAAAAAAGTTTTTTAAAATCGGTTCAGTGGTTCTTGAGATCCGTCGGACCGCACGAAGGAACGGACGGACATCGACCTTTTTACTCCGACAGAAAATAAAAACGCTTCGCTCGGCTTCGCCGAACTCCGCTCAATAAGCTAGCACAATTCTGGATGCAAGATTACATGAAATTTGAAATTTTTGATCTGATTGACCGAGTTTTCCTTTCATATACATAAGCATAATATTGTGAATTGTTCGTTTAAACTATTTCTGAAATCGATCCGTTCAAATCATTCCAACATTTTCGACGTTTCACACATCGCTTAAAACTTTTAAAATACTTATTTTATTAAAAACTGCTCGAACATGACAAGTAGCCTTTCTCACATTCTTCCCAGTTACCAAAGATGAAACACTTAAACATTTAAACATTGACTGCACCAACAACAAGAGCTTCTTTTCCAGTTACCCTCTGCATCAAGAGTTAAATTTTAAGCTTAAACGTATTCCCTTGTATAATAAAAATTATTTTCACCAAAAACATTATTATAGTTGTTAACTTCTTACCCTGAATGGTAAAATTTGGTTCCCGAATTGATGATATCACTCCTTCGGATGGAATGTTCCAAAAGTTAATTCTGCCATCTAGACAACCTAATGAAGAAAAATATATAATATGCAACATTTTAGAATCGACCGTACACCTAATCCTATTATTTTCGATTCGAAGCTGTTGAATAGTGAGGTTGTTCGTCACATAAACCGCTAAAGCAAATGGAAAAAAATAATTTTTTCTTTCACTAAACTGCCAGTAAAAGAAATAGTGCGAAACAAAAATACCGAAATATTCGGAAGCCCTATGTAACGTAATACAAAACAACAAGTTCGACTGAATGGTTAGGGAAATCCCACGGCCGTAACCAAGAAACAGTAAGCAATTATGCTATAATACCAGACCTGGTTCGTTCTCGAAACTCGATAGCTGCCAGATTTTTACATATACATTTTGCTACACAATAAGTCAGCATTCTTCTATAGGGCGATCGTGTAACAGAATCGTTGATGGGATCGTTTTACTACTAGCCCACGATTCCGGCAACCGGTCAAAATAAGAGGCCCTAGGGGACCCCAAATTCGGGGAGGAAAAGAAGGAGGATTGACAAAATTTCATGTACAAGCAATATCATCAATATGACATTTTAATTATAATACCTAAAAATATAAGTGCCGATGGTGCGTCGGCTCATAAACTGGATGCATGTTTACATCAGTAGTACATTTTATAGCTAACACAGGCAACAAACGCTAAAATTTCACTTAAGTTAGTGGGAGATGAAAGTTTTTCTGGGCTCAATTGTTAAAAATTATGAGGAAAATTAAATCAAACCGTCGGGACGGAACCAACGGTCAGGCGAGAGGAGTCCATGCTCCCAACCTCCTATAGTTAAACCCCATCATCATGTGACCGTAAATTGCCGACCAAACGACAATAAACCTTTTATTACTAACCCAAATCATCAATTTATGACATTAATGTAGCACCAGACAATAATTGTAGGACATGTCAGTGTTAAAATTTACAATAAACTTTAAACAAACAATGAAAAATTGATTGGATAAAGTACTAATGTTAATACTTTTCCCAAATATTTCCATCGGTAGCACAGAACACACAGCAAAGCATACAGTCACTTGCTGACATCATATAAAGTAAAAAAACATAGTGCTATTTTTGTCCATTTATTATTGTTAGACTATAATAGATAACGTTTCATACCAACAGCTAAGTGATTCGGATCATGTGGACTCCACTGTACGTCACACACTGAAGCGCCATTTTCTATACCGACTAAAACGCCGTCTGGCAGTTTGTCCGGCTTCATAAGCTTAAACAGAAGATAACAAAAAAATAAAAATTGAAACAGAACGATCAAAGCGAGAGGTGTTTCCATTGTATAACTTTGATAGTGATAAAAATCGCAAACCCGATTCCATAATATAATAGTCTGTCTTCAGTAGGCTGGATATTGATGCAGAGCTAGCGAAGCGACATCAGTTTCCACAAATGGCTTTGTTACCGTCAACACTCGTAAAAATTTCTTTTTTGTCCGTCTGTGGAGATCATAGCTCATGACCAAATGGACAGATCACAGATTATTTTGATCAAAAATTCAATCTATTTGTTCCCATTTTGTTCGACGATATCCCCTGACCACATATTCCGGGTCAAAATGGGCACCAATGGGTCAAGTGTCACATTTCTTTTGAAATTTGGCCATCCGGTATCTATTTTTTTCGACCTATACCTCGAGATAGAAGGTTGGCTGCGAAAAATGGCGACAATATATGAATTTGTGTCCAGTATGGAGACCATGTGCGAAAAATGAATTCACTGACGAAGAGCGACAACTTTGCTCTTATGCTTTTTTCAGAACTGTAGTTTTCGACACAAGTTCAAAAATTACCCAAAAAAGTGAAAATTTAAAAATTTTTAAGCAGTAAGTTTTTTGTGTGTTAACGGTTAACTATGGTATTATATGGTAAATTAACCCATTAAACAAGTTGGTTTCATCGTTTATGACCATATTTGCTACATTGCTATATTAAACGTGCGTGGATCTGAATTTGTTAAACTTTTTCCACCAAAATAGCCAAGTTTCGCCATTTTTACAAATATAGATATGTATAATGTACGTAGGTCAATCGGCCTCAGAGTACGTGAAATATCTGGGCTCGCTTGTAAATGCTTCAGGAAGCAGCGAACAAGACATTCGCGCTCGAATTGCAATGGGTCGAAAGGCATGTGTCGACCTGTACCCGGTATGGGAGTCAGCGATCGGAATCAAGCTCAAAGCGGCTAGTTCGCGCGCTGGTGTGGTCTGTCATGCTCTTTGGTGGCGAGAGTTGGACTTGAGCAGGTCAAAAGGCGGAAAATTCGGAAGTACTGTCATTGAAAACGGAGGCCTGGGAGGTTGTGCTGGCAAGTGTCGCGGGTGACGTTGAGGGTGTCGACAAGGAGACGTGGCTGGATCGATGATATCCGCGAGTGGACGGCTGGGTTGGAACCGACGAGGAGAGCTGCGCTGGATCGACGAGCGCCTTACGGGGCAGTTCTGGCCTAAGGCGAACAACGACGAGGTCAATCGATCGTGTTTGAAGGTTTTTGGGGTTGTTAAATACGATAAACTAACAGTATTTGTGTGGTATGCATCAAATAATGGAAGTCTTAGGGTCTTATTATGCAAAAAATAACTCCTCAACTTACAATCTCTCTAAGTGTTGTGATATATAATTTTCAAAAGATTTTGACTTTTTGGTCATTGTAAGAATAAATAACGAGTTCATCGGTTTTGATATTACTAAAATGACCGTATCGTTGTTCATTAAAGTATTGCCGGTGTATCATTGCTAGCACGGGACTTTAAGCGGACTTAAGGAAGTGTATGTGGAACGACAAAATGGTCAATAAGACCAAGCGGAACAGGAACGATAAAGGCAAATTAAGTTATAATGGTACCCGTAAAGCTAGTTACCGATACAATATCTGAAAATGAAAGTCATACGCTGGATAAATACTCTCACTCGTATTAGCTAGCGCAGCGAGCAGATGAGGAGCGAATGATAGCGTTAGACAGCGCTCATTGACTATTCCAAATTTCCTCATTTGAGCTTCTTACCACCTCAGAAGTCCCACAGAGATATGGAATATGTATTGAGTGCAATTTTATGACTATTTTTAGCACATACACATACCGCAGCCAATTAATACCACCCCAAAGAACCGAAAAATAACGGGATCGCGCCAAGATTCTACCCCTAACGTATCGTGTCAAGTCCACTCTCATGGTGGTCGTATAAAGTTTTGAAACTTCCACAGGGTCGAAAACCACTGATATGACAAAAATGCACTGCAGCACAGTTGTAGATCTCTAAATTTCCACGCTTTTTGGAAACAGTTATATCAAAAAAGTTTTCAACAATTCCTAGTGGTTTCGTGAGAATATCGTGAAAATCAGTGCAGCAGTCCATCTAAAATTAAGGTTGACATTTAGGTTTCTACTCGTCACATCATAAAATTTTTGAAAACCCATCAATACAATGAATAGTTTACAAACTATTTTATAAATTCATTTTCACCCGTTTCTGTAGCTATTATTCTATTTCTAACTTACAAATAACAACTGCATAAACGTACTTATGCTATAGCTCGAGTGTTTGAAGAGATATTACCATTTTCGTGTATGTTGGATGAAAAACCTTTTGAACTGAAAAAACCCACTGAAAAACCGTTTGACCCAATCTTGCAGTGTAAGCATTGACAGTAGAGACACACCATTTGCAGCTATATAGAAGATGAATTGTTCTACAAAACGGATTAAACAAACCTGTATATGTAGCTCGAGCGTTTGCGAAGACATTAGAATTTTTTCGTTTATTTTAGGTCTCGTGGGTTTATTTTAGAACCCGTTGACTCAAGTCGTCATATATCCTTCGCATAGCAAAGCATTATATAGTCTTATAGAGGCGTGTTTGCTCCAAAAAATTAGTCCAACTATTTATCTCAGATATATACACCGGTTGTCGAGTTACAATAGGTAGCGCGATTTTTGGATTCCTACCCCACTTGAGCCCCTTTAGCCCATTTTCGGGAGAAATTGTTGAAATCCGGTTTCGCGCACATAGAGATATCAAGCTTTCAAATGAGCTATCGCGTGAGTCGATCCGCCGATGCGAAGTTGCGTTATCCCTGTTACCCCAAAAAATCCAGAAACGGACACCGTCCAAATTAACAACACTGGCCATGCAGAATTATTCGTTGCCCCCATTCCCCTCATTGCTCGAGAATTCAATAAAGTTGTAATTTAGACTGCCCTGATGAGATAAAGCATCTGTCATAAAAACCCATTGTCATACACGAGTTTGTAATTTCCGCATAAATGTCCAAAACATACTTTGAACTTGCCGCGTTCCACCAAAATCCTATGTGTTAAACAATAAACCACAGAATTGCAAAGTTCGAGAACAGCAGGCTTATAGTTCTGCCATTTTCACTACAACAAGGGCCACAAAATCATCTAAAGTCATCGCAGCATATTATATAATAATTACATCCGAAATAAGTTTATGGGACAAAATGACCTCACAATATTGTAAGCGCGAAATGTGTTTCAAACGGCAGTTTCTAATGAGCGCTTTATTGGATCCTTATTTTGTTGAGTGCATCTGAGAAAGCGTTCTTCCTGCTTAAGATAGATTTAATTTTCCCAGATCCAAGGCCTCAAGGCAAATTAACAAAGAGCGCTAAGGGCGAAACTTGTCCTACTAAATTGCAAACGTAACCTTGTGGTTATATATATAGCTACAGCTCTTCAAACATCCTACAAGTATTTTTCATTTTTGGAACATTATGCGACAGTATTTTGTTCAATTGCAAGATTCGTTAAAAGCTGCAAAAACTTATATGGCCCTTATGAAAATTTGTTTTGGTAATCCGCACAATTTTTTGGAATAAAAAAGATGGCTGAGAATTGTTGTAAGAAACAACTTTTACTAAAGCCCCCAAATTTTCCAAAAACAAATCATAGGTTATTCACTATTAAATAATATACTTACGTTTCCAAAAGCCTCACTTTCTTTTAAAGTTGAAGGTAGCATGATCTGAAGGGTCGACGCAACGGCCTAGAGAATATTATGTACCTATGCAGGCGAAAATAGGTTCGTTATGTTTAAATTTGTACTTAAAAAATCATGCTTTCGGTGCATAATACTACAGTAAACAGTTATTCACACCGAAACTGTGTTACCAAGGATCACATTGATGTCACTTACATCGAGGATAACTACTAGCCCTTGAGGACCCGCAATCGAGACTGCTGCCCAATTGTCGCTAACACCAAATCCGGATCCTTCGATTGAAACGCCGGTATTGACATTACGAATATTTGTAAATTTGTGTTCCTTTCCACCGAGCTCGCCGAGAGCGTGACGAAATTTGGACGTTTTAACGCCTGAAAATAGAAAACTCTCTTTGTTCTCAACTACCGACATATTCTGATAACTTCGCTAGTTGGGAGGGCGGGGGTTGGCGGGAGTGTTGGGGCATCCCTTATGGTCGTCCCGCCCCTGGTTCGCGGCGTGGTCGTCCCGGGTTCGTGCACCTCCCGCCCCATAGATTTTCGATGTCTTCAATTCATTGCCCCCACACAGAATCTTTTACGGGAAAAGTATGGCAAACTGAGCCGGCTGAAGCGCGGCATTGCCCTTTTCACGCGCCCTCCCACTACCGGTCCCATCCTCAGTTCGATTGGCCGCTGCCCCCGGTTCGTCCCCCCACAAATTTTGACCTTAGCGAGATGCCAGAATTGTTCGGATGGGTACCGCAGGGACAGTGCACACTCGCAAAAACATCAAAATGTAGTCACAGCATACGCATACATGTGATAAGGTTTGAAAACGAGCATTTGGCAAATTTTATCAATAACATACCGTCGACATCAATGGCATTTTACGATAGAGTAGGAGTCGTGTTATATTTACAAAGATCCTTTCAGATTTATCCTTACAGATTTATCACTAATTAAATAGAAACGACTTAAATGGTGGTGTAATCATATGTTTTCAGGGCTACTGAATGTCCAAAACAGCTTGCTTGTTTACACCACTGGATCCTATTACCGAAACTGTTCTTTCCTTATTAGTCGGGGTACGATGTGTGTTACAAAGTACCGTTTTGCTAGTTATAAGGCTGCCAGATCAAGGCAATTTTGCCATGGCAAATTCTAGACTGATTAACATAGCTGCAAATGAGCTTTTCCGTAAATAGACTCTCCTACGAGCAAGTAGAGGAAAAGTTGCTAAATTACGATGAAACATTGAAGAAAATTATTGGTTACCACCACACCCTACCGTACAACCGCGACCCGGCCTAAGCCGATGGACACTAGATACAGTCATATAAAATGTGTCGTGTTTGAAAATTATAGTTAAACCAAACTAAACATACACAAATAGTTAATTGGCAGCAAGCTTTTATGGAAAGCAATGAGTATATTTGTGACACGCGAAAGTTCGAGCTGACATGTATAAAATACTATAAAAATATCTGCAAGTGATTTTTACGAAGGATAAGCTAAGATGCAAACCCTGGCTTCTGTCATGCAAGACTACCGCGGCGCCACTATGTCATGGGCCCCGAACACCTCGGGTTTCATTAACGTTGTGTGGTAGCGTACTTCGGTGCTACAGACAGAAGTCCAACACAACGATATCGCTTAAAATATATTCTTGTTTCCAGGACTAAAAGCTCCCACCGAAGATAGTATCAAACTAATAAAGAGTTTTACCTAAAATGTTAACTCCGAAGCGTACCATTATACTGAAAAGATAAATATGTGATTAAAAGTATTTTATTGTTTTGAACAGTTAGAGCAGTCGTAAAATACATCCATTATATACTTAAAGCATTATGTAGCTAAAAGATAAAAAATTAACCAATTCACTTAATATATAAAAGATGAGCCCAAAACAAGCGCGAAGCTCGCAAGTTCAGAATCGTTTGCCGACCGGTTTCCCAATAATCTATAATATTACCAAGTGCGTGGCTAGCCTACACCCAGTGACCACCGTGAAATTCCAAATCAACCTTCCTTCAATGCAAAAAGGCAATAATACAATAGTTCAAAAGAAAATTACCATCACATAAACATCTTCTACAATGATTGCATTAATAATTTTATAACCGACCCACCCAAAACCAAAATTGCTAAATCCGTCGCACCAAAGCGACGTATCACAGCTGTTTATAGTAGCCATCATATACAAAATACATATGACTACAAACATAGAATTAAAATGTTTCACTTATGGATGGATAACTAAATCGTTTGCTTTTATAATTTTAAATGGCTTTTAAGCAGTCAAGAATTTGAAGAAACGCAAATTTGAGAACCAGAACAATTCCGCATCACGAAATATAAAATTGTTTTACAAAAACTAAGTTGAGGCGCATTAAACATACGTTATCGTTAAGTTTAAAACATCTGGTAAGTTAAGACGCGAAGTGCGCTGCTTGCAGGTTCCCTCAAATAGTCACGCTGTCGAGACATCTATCCTGCAAAATCTGTTAACCTATTAAATAACCGTTTCTAATACAAATGCAAGTCGAATTTGAATTTGGGAAATTAGAATTTATCGAAAAATCTTCATACTAAACCCTTTCATAGTTATGCGCGAGTAAACTTAAGGTGACCCCGTGAACCATCTTACTTTGTACTCTTGGATAAAATTTGTTAGGGAACGCTTTTTGGTCAATTGAAATTCGGCGTAAAACTGTACGCGAACACTAATTCAAATTTAAATGTTAATGCATTAGGGAACAGAATTTCTGCAAACTGAAATCGCCGAAATTCTGTTCAAACACATGGTCTATATAATTTATGGCCTTTGAATTTGATTTTGTCACTTTTCGGTTAGCGAAAAACCGAATGAAATTAAGCCTGTTTTCTGAAACAAGGATTTGCGATTCGATATCGGTAATGACAGAATAGGATGGTTGGCAGGGTCACCTTAAGTTTACAGAAGCATTATTGCGCAGCGATCGAAGCGAGCAAGCATTTATTTTAGCCCGCATGATAAATTTTGCCATGTCCGTCCGTCCGGCTAATTTTTTCCAAATATCTCAGGAACAACTGAAGATATTCCCATGGGGTATTGTCTTCTGCATATGATACCTTTGCCTGGTCCGTCATCCCCTAGGTTCCATCTATCCATGAAGTATGGTAGGCCCTCTCTGAAAATTTTTGTGAATGATGGAAAATGCGTTTACGTCTCAAAGCGCAGGGTTCATATCAAAGAATGTTGTATATCTTTTTTGTTCATCACTGTTGACCAACACTTTTTGTAAGACTTGTGGATAAGGAGATAAGGGCACAAAATAGGATTTGAGAAGGACACGTTTTAACCCTTTATATATCATATTTTAAGATAATCGTTAATAAGCATATGTCACTAAATGGTTTTTGGCTTCACTGAAAACAATGAAGTGATTCATTTGAACGTGTATCTTTTTTGAAATGGCACTGTATCCCCAGAGACCACCAAGAACTATGCTTGATTTCGTGATTTTCATCGTAATGTCATATTTTGTCGCATCTGCTATTACAGAGGTTTTCGACGATGCTGCAAATGATGAAATGATTTGGGTGTATGTGTGTCCGATGTTTTTTGGTATGGTATATAACTGTATTCCATGGAACCCCTCACCCCCTTCCGTGTCGTGACTATCACGATTCAGAAACAATCATTTATTTGATTAGTAGCTAGAGGCGGAATTTGCTTATTTGGGTGTGCAGCTAATATTTAGTGGCGAACATTAACGAGGACGGGAAGTTGATTGATAGTTCGTGTTGAACGTTACAATGTAATTAAAGTTTATTTTAGCTTCTTACAATTTTCTCCATGGTTATTGGTAATTATATTGTTTGAATTTCGGGATAGAGATTCCAGTGATAAAGCCGATATAATGATACAAAAATTACTATAGTTTTCCTTAAAAAATTACTGTTGTTTATTGCTGGAGTCAAAACATTCCGAGCCCTGCATGATTCCGTGATTTTCAAAATAATTTTATATTTAGTTGAATTTCTGTTTGTAAAGCTTTTCAAGGATGTAGACAACGATAAGACGGTTTATTTGAAAGTATCTGTGACCGATATAGATTTTTGGTATGGTATTGTAACCCACGGGACACCCCCGCCCACCCCCAAGAGCGTGGAACAGGCTGTGTTTGATGAATATACCATACTAAAACCTCCTTGCGCTGGAAACCATTGAAAACCATAAAATGTCGCCGCCCGTAAACCCACCGAAAACAACTGACAACGCATAAGGTATTTGCGCTGGTATCCAAATAACCAAACCCTCGCATTCAGCCTATCGGAAAACCTATATCGACAATAATTCTTTATGACCTGTACGCAATGCTTAACAAAACAACCCGAATAGAGACTATATTCTGGAAATCGGGTTCATTGATCCTAAACCCATTGAAAACCCATAAATTGTCGTGAAATATGCACCGTGGACACTACGCAACCAAACTGTCGTGAAATATGCGCAATGCGTAACCAAACAGCTGAAGAGTAACTATATTCTGGAAATCTGGTTCATTGACCCTAAACCCATAAATTGTAAAATATGCACCGTGGGCGCTAGATAACCAAATAAATTGTCGTGAAATATGGACGCTAGAAATCGGGTTCATTGACTCTAAACCCAGAAATGGTTGTGAAATATGCACCGTGGACACTAGATAACCACATTGCCGTGAAATGTGCGCAATGCGTAATCAAACAGCTGAAGAGTGACTATATGCTGGAAATCAGGTTCATTAACCCTAATCCCATAAATTGTGAAATATGCACCGTGGACACTAGATAACCAAGTTGTGAAATATGCTCAATGCGTAACCAAACAGCTGAGACTCTAGACATCAAATCCATCGTATCCAGCATGCCTGATAAACTAATAGGGGCTTACCTTAAGGTAAAAACAAGCAATAACGCTGCGAAATTTGAAAAATCGTTATTTCTGGCAAAGGGTCGATGAACCATATTCTGGTACAGACAGTAGTCCCACAAAAATCGTAGATCATCAAAGTTGTAGATATAGATGAGTTGATTCTGTACAATCTCTCCATTTTTCGATGCGAAGCCTGTATCGCGAGATATATATGTGCTCGAATGTCTGGTACCCGTATGGACAGATTTTGGCAAAGAACTCTTAAAAGCCTGTGTTTGCCATTGTTAACTCGAAAGATGGGGTCGGAGCAGCTCGCCTTCAACTAAAGTGTGCTTCCTCATTAAAAATTTACCGAAATCCATCCGTACAAAGCTGGGTTATGAATGGCAGAAAAAGAAAATTCATGATTTTCTCACGCGCCCTCAGTGAAAATTCAGCTCGCTGCGTTTCACTAAAAAACTAAAATAATGAAAATATCCTTCAGGTGGCTATTACCTGTATAAAATTTTGGATAAAAAGTTGCCGTGTCTACCCCAACCCCAAATGAAATGAACTTCTGTAGATAACTAAACAAATGGAAGCACACGATGAGTATAGAGATTACAACACATGGCTATGTGTGCCGACAATTCTTGCTTCAACCCAAATTAATCAAACTATAAAGCTATTGCCTTAAAATGGTAATAAAACATCACACATGGTTGGTGGTCAATGCGTGCAGATTAAAGAATATAAAAGGAAGACGAAAAGATTTCCCGAAACGTTTAGATACGAAAATTTTAGGTTCTAAACCAGTTTGGGATATCTGTGCGAATCAACGATCAAGTTTCTAGTAAACGGTAAGCTATTTAATTTTAAAAACTTATCACAAAAGTAGAAGCAACAAGTGGAGTCGTACCCATCACATGTCCAACCCATCACATACCCACAATCAGAGCACAAACCAGAATAACGTGCAAATCTCCTAACATAATTATTTCAATGCCGACTTAAAATAGAGACACTGCTAATAAAAATTTCAACAGACACGTGATCAGTTTTCTCGCTTGCCCTTTCATGCACACTCGACATACAAATCATCATTCGTTGCTTATTCTCTAAACCAACAATAAGACTAGCAAATGCAATTTATACCAACGACATCTTCAACCTAACAACAACTAGTACGTCTGAGACTTGACTACTGACAAAGAATCTTATTGATCAAAGATAGCACCCGTTCATTAGAAGCTATTGTGAGCGATTTCTATTATGAAGTCAAAGCATTCATTCCGCCGACATTTACTATTGCTAGCTAGTACACACAATGATTATCACTACAATGTCATCAGTCATTCATTATAAAAACAGGTTTTTACTATGTAGTACTAGTAATATATGGATGGAAGTATATCTTACAAGCATAGTAATAATTTTACAAATATAGTAATATACGCATAGTTATTATATCAATACAAACGAATCGGGTATCCATGAAAAACAATATTATGAATAGTTATTATTTGAAAGAAGAAACAAGAAATAATTTTTCTCAATGATGTGCTTTCGTTAAATGAGGACAACGGCTAGATAAGAAAAAACGCATTCATTTCACTGAAAATTCATGGTAAAGTCGTAATGTTTTATTTTCAAAATCTTCGCTCACGGATACGAGTACTTCGACTAAACAAAACCAATCCTGTTTACAAAATAAAGCTATAACTAAGTAGTTTTTAAATACCATCGTAGACACTGAGCATACATAGTAAGGCCACGACGAGTTTCGATATCAAAAACAATACTGCTTTTTGTAAGCGCATGAAGAAATTTTTCATCAGTTCAATGCAGGTTTTTTGCAAGCAGTGTTGGAAAACCAGTTCAGATGATATTTCAGAAAAATCTCGGAAACTGATTCCCAATTTCATGAACCGTACGACCATTAGCTGATTTTATGGCAAGTTTTATTATGTAAGCGAAACTGTTTTAGATCCTGCGTTTTCAGTTATCTGTTTTGTCGCTGCAGTATGTCTGATGCTGCACCACCGTTATAAACTTTAATTTTTGTTGTATTTTATTGTTAATGAATTCACTGTGGTTCATTTTCATTAATATATGCAAAATGTTAAGCCATAAATGGGGTGGGGGCAAGGCAATGACATTTGACTCGGGTTAACCTTAGCGAGTAGGAAAGTGTCATACTCTTCGCTAGCGTGCTCTTGGTTGCAGCAATACCATTAACTTCTAAGGATTTAATACTGGTCCATACATGTTTAATAATGAAGTCTTTTTAGAGAATAACCAGGGAACCCAAAAAATTTTTTCCTAAAATTGGGATTTTTGCACCACTCGACGCGGCTTGACGAGCTGAGTCTAATGGTGTTATTTTTAACGGGATTCGATAGCTGTATCCTAAGTTATGGCCAAAAACTGTTCAATTGCTGAGCCACTCAGCCTCCGATAGTTTTTGGCCATAACTTAGGACCCGGATACCGGATCCCGTTAAAAATAACAACATTAATATCAGCTCGTCAAGCCGCGTCGAACTGTTTGTAAAAATCTAATTTTCAAGAAAAAAATTTTGGGTTCCCAAGGGGACCCTGCTACCCGAAAAAAAATCTAAAATTTTAAAAATTCGATTTTTTTGGTTGATATAATCAGGGGAGGTCTATAGGATGACAAAAATATCAAAATGTCCCGCATCTGACCATTTTTGGGCAAACACGGGCTGCGGAGGATAATGGAAAAGAGTCCAAATATCTCGATGGTTCTATATTTCTGTACGGTACTCAAAAAAAGTTTGTTAACCTTTCCAGTCAATTTTTTAAATTTTTTGATGCCGTTCCTGTCCACCACTTTCATCAATATCGCATTCGGCATGCCAAAAATTCTAAACCTAATAACACCAATTATATCCGGCGATGGAGAGATAAGATGCCAAGTTGTGGTATATATCATATCTCAGTTTAAAATATGTACAGCACCCAAAAACACACCCTCTTCATCAACGAAATCGTGAGTTTCGTTTAAATTCATTTTAATTTTGCTTTTCTTCGTAGAAAAATTAAAAAGCTTACACTGGCGTAGAACTGATGTTCCGCTTAAACGACCATAATTGTTTTCGAACGAAATGTCGCCGAGCTCAATTCACTGGTTTGTAACTCTCAGATAGATGCCATTTTTAAGAGTTATTCACATCGTTTAATTAATATTGCAACCACTTATATCATTTCATTATGTGATCTCGCATAGAGAAAATTAATCTCAGTTATTGGAGCAGAATTCCGCATTTTTTTACGCTGCCAAGGTCTCAGCGATAGGCGTTTTTCCTCCAGTCATGCATATATTTATTCACAGGTATGCACGGTTCGCCGATTTATGGGAGTTCGCAGGGCCAGCGGATAGAAGTGGAGCTGCAGGTTAAGTAGCTAGTGAAAATTTTCCCCGGCTATCCCATTTCCTCTTAATTTTCCTTTAAAATTTTGTAATTTTGATCATAATTGGTAAAATTTTGTGTGTGGTGCGCTTTTTTAAAAATAAGTCAGTGCGAACAGTTTTCATTTGAGATCCACCATTTTTAATATCTCCAGCGTAAGTATCCACAAAGCCCTGTTGGCCAATTCAACAAGATCTCTAAGACACCGCATTTTGTACAGGAGCCTAATACGCTTTGATCCATTTGGAACTTTAGACGAGACTAAATGACTTCAAGACGGTCCCGTACAGTTTGACAGATCACATAGTTACCCCGGCTCTCCAACTGTTGTCACTTCCCAGCTTTCCTTTTCTTGGGGGCCTCTTGTCGTGCACACAGAACAGATTTCAATGTAAAAGTGATATATTATTCCGCCTGATGTAACATAGTGATATGCTATTCGATAGTCAATAAAAAAGTGTAAGACAGCAACAAACATGTGTCCTTTTATGTAGGGATACTGAGAAGTACAAACCAGCTGTTTGAAAAAGCCAGATATATATACTATAATAATAAGATATCTTTAGGTTAGACGTGTATGTCTAGCATAAATGGCTGGGGATCAAAACAGTTTTTTTTCAAAATTATCAAACCAATTTTTTTCTAGTATACAAATTAGAATATCTAGAATAAACCATATGAGTAAAGCATTATACTGAGGTAACTGCGTGCTTACCATACTTCTGTGACGAAACTTCACAATCAAAACGACGAAATAATATAGTTTTGAGTTGTGTGTTATTGTAATTATACATAATGAATATGTCACCCGCTGATACAATTGTTTCAGTGCATTCAGCAACCCTAAAACCTAGGAAGATTTAAGCCATCAGCGTACCTTGAAAAAGTGGGAGACAATTTTACTATATCTAATTATTTAGAGATTTCCATTTAAGGGCTGTAACCGTAATTGCTGGGGATTCTAAATGGCCAAAATCAAAATGTTTCAATTCGTGTCGGCTTTGTGTTAATTGGGTGGGAAATTATTGGAGCAGCACTAAACAAGTAGCTAAATGCGAAACATTCTATTACGTGTCGAACAAAAAATTGCGAAAATCAAACAATCAAATCAAAAAAATCGAAAATCTACTGAAGATTTATATGTGTTTTAGCAGGATTACTATGGCAACTGACTGTAAGAAATATTTTCACCTATATACACCTTTATATTTTCGCCCAGTCACACGGCCAACAGAAATTTAAAAAAATCCCTGCAAATACTAAAACCATAATAAGTTGAATTAAACTGCGGCGACCAAAAGAAAGGAAACACTACACCTGAAAAAAACATTAAGGACAAGAATAATTCTCGCAATTGCAATTAATGAATGTTCCGGGTTTACCGCCAAGCGGTAAACCACAATCTCGATAAATAGCTGCGCAGACCTAAAGGTACATAGGTATTAGTATTCGATCCTAACCAGCATGTTGACCTAAGATGCACTGCAAGATGTTACACAATATAGTACCTTATAACGTCCAAAAGAGCCCAAGAACACTTGGAGCGAGTGAAAGAAAGAACATGTCATGTCAACGCCACTACATTAGTATATGGCAATCATGCTTTCTTCACTCGAGATTTTGGCAAGAATATTTGGCTACTTGCTAGTCAACTATCTATGCGTCGGCATTAAAGATGACAGTCGGGTCGGGCTGAGGCATCTGCTGTGGGTCGGTTCGGGACGGATTGAAATAAACGATGCAGCATTTTACACGTTCGAAACACATAGCGGTTTGAAACACATTCCCTGAACGCGTTGAATTAAAACATCGTGAAAGGTTTGTTGATAGTTTCTGTTTCTTGTAACACCAGTGATGCGTTGCTATTGCGGGTATATTCCTGGATTTCAAAAGAGGGTGATCCGGGTATTGAAATTAATTACACTGATGCGCCACAAATATATAATTTAGAAATATTAAAACTATATCTGCAAATATTTAGGTTTGCGGACGCAGCGCACAATCTATACTGCTTTCCTAGATTTCAACGCTGCTAGGAATGCGGGTTTGTTATGTACCTAATCACATTTGCTTCTCACTGTTGATATACTTGGACCGAAATCGTGTGTTCAGTACACATGTGCTATATGCGTTATGTGGTAAGTTACAAAATGCGCCAATAAATTCGATCCCGTTTAAAGACCGTTTAGTTATAGTTTGTCGAAACCAATGGGTTTGGAGTTTTCCCGATTGAGAACGAATCGAATGATATATGAGTCCACGTTTAGGTGCGTACATGGATATTTTTTGCACAAATAAAGAATTGAACAAAGCAAAAATTTGCACTATATGTTCTTTCATCTGAATTCGTTCTTTCGTATTGAAGATGTGTGACGTACGAAGGCAATTTTCGGACGTGTACATTTACCTATTTCGAAGGTTCGTCCGCGTTTATCAAACGACATTTCGCTAGCCAAACCTATTTTAATCAACTCTTTCAATTCGGCAAAGCCTTGATGCCCATTGACTCTGAAACCCCAAATAAAAAAATTTTGTAATTATCACCATCTTAGCAGTAGCATCTGGCATTACTTAAGCATTGCTGGATGTTGCTTTTATATATGTCTACTAGCTTCCTGATATTTCCAGAAGGTTACTAATTCCTAAAAATCATTACAATAAACAGAAAAATTAACCATTTCCATTATCTGCCCACAGTTTTTTATACGCAGCATGTGTTAAGAATACACCAGTGATGTGGTTTAGCAGCTGCTATATAAACTTAGAATACGCTCATGCTTATTAAAAACTTGGCCGACCCGTAATGTATAAAAAGTGAGGTGAGAGCATCGAATATCCTGTGCAGATGATAGATTATATATTGTTTAAGATAGGTGACAACGACAATGTTTTTAAATAAAATCGGACGTATACGTTTCTGCAGAAAGGTACTTTTTATCATTTACCACGCTATAATTTGTGATACTACTTGAGTTCGTGGCAATGCTATTCAACACAAGTATGCTGTGTTTAGTTGAGCGATAGCAAACTGACAAGAATCAACGCCGCAACTTTAAAACTGAAGAAGCAGGTATCGAAATACAATACGATACAATGTTTTGTATACAGCCTTTTTCATCAAAATGACGTTACAAATGTGCTTGTAGCAGCTGGCTATATATCCCTGAATAGATACGTTTAACTTCGTTTTGAATCCGGCCCATGTTAGCGGTGACGAACGCAACGAGACTGGCGGGCATGTCATATAACAGGTTCGTTGTTTATTGAACACTAATACCAATATTTTATATATCAGTCGTTTTTCGATTGTTAGCCAATGTAACTGTCGTAAAATCAGAGTAGTGTACTCTTAAAGTTGTGCGAGTGATACAACACGAACAGCGAAATGAAGTATTCGCCATAGAGGAATTGATGACTTGTCGGCAGCTCGATATACAATGAGATACAGTAATCTAAACGGCTCAATACAACGCACGAACTACGTCTGCAGCAGTAGCATGATTTAAGCGGTGACGCTCTAGCTATTTGAAACATTTGCCAAGTCCTAGTGCGAGCAAGCTTGGCCAAATGATATTTCATGAAGAGTTTACTTTCATGATTGAAGGATTCTTACTGCAGGTGGTGTCGTCTCACTAACTTCACGCATTGAGTTCGCCCGTTAATTTGAGCACGTTGGTACAGGATGCGGCTACGTCGCAATACGTACTATCCGCGCCCATCCTTTCTAGTTCAGACGTGCAAGCCAATAAAAAGTTGTAGCAAAATTTAAGTACCATTAACTGTCTTCCAGCCTCGGAACCGTATCATTTTGCGAAAGGGTTGGCGTTTTCTCGCAATTTAGATTTATAAGAACTAACTCATGGTCACATCCTGAACAGTCCCTGATAGTTGTCGAAGCCACCAAGTTGCTCCATGCGTAGGAAATTACTAAGTCTAACGTATTGCCTTGTGCGTGAGTGGCAACATATGCATGTTGGAACAGCCCCAAATCTTGAGGTATTAGGCTTATATCGGCTGGCACAATTTGCATATTAAAATCGCCCATAACTATTAAAACACGAACTAGTGTGGAATAGCATAAAGCAGTCTAGAGAATACATTAGTGAACACACTCAAGGATGCAGCAGGTGGTCGGTATACGGATTGACCGTAAATTGCACGTTCGTTAGATACCTGACCAAAAATGAATTCAAAGCTGGTATACTGTCTCTCAAGAATACCCAAGGGCGCACTCGGGAAGGATCCATGGCTTCGATCCCATACCAAAAGAAGTGTGGATAAATTTTCGAAATTTTTTGGCTCAAAATTTTTCTTATTTTTCTTGTCAATTTTCCTCGATTTTGGCATAAATTATCACGCACCTCCGGTCAAAGAGGGGTCTGGCGCCGCAGGAGGGGTGCTGCGGATCTCCGGGAGGGGCGGGGGTTACGCAGCGGCCAAGGACTAACCGGAAGTTACCGGAACCCAGAACAAGCAACCGGAACCGTCCATTCAAACCGGCTCCGGAACCGGAAAATAGTCATCGAAACTTATATAGCAAAAGAGATGAAGAAAGAAATGAAGCTACGGTGGATTTAAAATGTATTAAAAATTACTTTTATATTAAACGTAATGTATTGCGATGGCATTATTGCGTTTCTGAAACTTTATAGACACTGAGGATGCTAATAATGTTTATTTATCGATCAATATGACGGTTTTGGGGCACCCAGAGCAAAAAATGCGTTCCATTATACACTGTTGTGTATATTGCGTCAAACTGAATGTGTTTACAACGCATGGAGTGCAGAATATACACTTTTGCCCTGTCTCCAGTCGCCTCTCTTGAGTACACATAAGTTTGTTACAATTAAATTTTTATTAAACTTGAAATTATTTATTTTTATTTTTCTAAATGAAAATAATAGAAGGTAATTTTCTAATCAGTGGTCACACACACTGCTTAGGCTAGCGTTGGGCAACCAGTGTACGTCAATTGGATGACAATGATGCTAAATTTCTTATCAGAATGCTATAAATGAAACAAACTGTGATACTGCTCGTATAGTTTCAATAAATACAGTTCATTCCAAGAACGCAGTTTCTAGCTGCGTTACAAACAACGTTACTTTACTTCAATGTAGACAGATTTACAAAGTTTACTAGCACACTGGCGTAACTCAATTTATGTTAGCCAAGCATACGCTTAGTACTTCTACGTAATCCATACTCTTACCGAGTTGGACCGGTTTAAATCTAACATACCCCGCAGACTTCTGAATGTGTAAAATAGCTGCTACAAGCATCAACCTGGTTTAGTTTTGTTAATAACCTCCTAAGGATTAGATATGAAATTCCTACTGAAATTATGTGCCCTACGTTTCACGCGACAAATTGCTGAGCTAATCTTTTCTTTTGCTTGCTTGTATTGGAACTTGATCAATGTAGATATATATTACATATGTTAGGACCAGAGATGAAGCAAAAATGTGGAAAAATTTCAAACAAAATTTTTAAACCGGAATTCCGGTTACGGTATGGTTTCTGCCCATTGCCGGAACCGCAAGCTGAACACGATTCTCGCCGGAACCGGAATTCTGGTTACTCCCTGGCTGCGGCATAACGGAACATCCAACGTGAAATCCTTGATCCGCCAGTGGAGATACCGAAGCATTATTTGAAGGCTGAAGAGGAACAGTAGATAAGAGCAATACCACCTCCTCAAAAATATTTATTTAAAGTTCCCAGAAATGTAGCTTGGAAATACGGTACAACGAAGGCCGAGATAAACCTTGTCTTAAAAAATAATAGCTATGAAATAATGATTTCGCATTTCCGAAATAAGATATGCTAACTAACCCTCACCGTAAAAAATTTTTTTCTGACTTTCTTCAAATTCATGATATATGTTGCCTTTAAATTTTACAATTTTTTAATATATATATACGTATATAAAATTGGTTTCCGTTTTGGAACATGTCAACTTATGAGGTTTCATAAAGTCAGGTCGAGGTGGCTTCTGGTCGAGTCGGATCGGGCAAAACTGACCCGACTGCCATCATAAATCGGCATAAGCAAAGCAGAGTAAAAAAATTAGCCTTCGTCAACACTCACATAATGGTCGCTTGTGAACAACCTACAAAAGCAATAC
>JASANE010003033.1:0-10338 GCA_030248225.1 Trileptium ribeirensis
TCGTTGGATGTTCGCTTGCTGCTCGTTGGATGTTCACTGGCTGCTCGTTGGATGTTAGCGTGCTGCTCGTTGGGTGTTCGTTTGCTGCTCTTTAGATGTTTGCTTGTTGCTCGTTGGATGATCGCTGACAGCTCGTTTGGTGTTCGCTTGCTGCTCTTTGGATGTTAATGTGCTGCTCGTTGGGTGTTCGCTTGCTGCTCGTTAGATGTTCGCTGGCGGCTCATCGGGTGTTCGCTGGCTTCTCGTTGGGTGTTCGCTTTGTGCTCGCTGGATGTTCGCTTGCTGCTCGTTCGATGTTAACGTGCTGCTCGTTGGGTGTTCACTTGCTGCTCTTTGGATGTTAGGTAGCTGCTCGTTAGATGTTAGCGTGCTGCTCGTTGGATATTCGCTGGCTGCTCGTCGGGTGTTCGTTTGCTCCTCGTTGGGCGTTCGCTTGCTGCTCATTAGATGGTCGCGTTCTATTCATTGGGTGTTCGCTTGCTGCTTTTTCACCATAATTGGATTATCACTCGGTCGAAGGGCAGTCATTAATGTAGACCGTCAGTCTTCGGTTAACACAGCAATAAGTTAATTTCGTCAAGTAGTTCATAAAAATAATTATTGCTTTCATTTCTTTCTTAACTAATGGAGCACCTGTAATAGCAGTGTTTGGTAGGATTCATTGTATTAGTATGTAGGTTGTTTCAGGCGTACCATAAACGTGGAGGGCCAAAATACCCTGTGGGGTGTAAATACAATGTAGGCTATGCCGTTCTGGACATACTAAGCCTTAGCCTAGAATGGCCGCTGTTCGTTCGTTGCTTTTCCACAGCTGTTGATAACATCTGTCGCACTGTTTGATTGATGTTCGCTTTCTCTTCGCTGGAAATAAGTCACGGACAAAATAAGTGTATAAAAACGAACGCGAATAAAACGTAAACGCACGCTCGTTTTTCCGTTCGTTTTTTGTGCACCTAATTTTGTCCATGACTGTACAATAGTAGTTCGTGGTCCTTAGCATATTCGTTAGCAAGGATCCGCACTAAAAATGTTGTTGGAATCATGAATAAAAGTTAAATTGAGATGAGTCTAAATCTTAACACGTTATTTGTTTGGCTAGGACTGTCTATCTTTTTACTGAGTATGACTGAATATCCGCATAATGTTCACTTCTAAGGAAGATTATGAGTACGCTGGTTTCAGAATATAACCGTTCTTAGAACGTGCAACACTGTGGTATTTTATTGCAGCTACCACCAGACAGTTCCGGAAGAAGTGCCAGAATTGGAAATAAAGACAACTCACGGTCTTGTGAAGCCGGAACAGTTTGTGCTTCCGGATCCACATTTCGACTGGAGCCGAGAAGTATACATTGCGTTTGATATTACCAAGGCGAACATGCCAGATTTCAAGGTACGTTATGTATGATTGTGTTTTGGTGTGCCCTGGCGAGATTGTTGGGTCTTCAGCATCAATTTTTTAGATTTTGCCAGTTTAGTGGAAAGCAATATTAACGATGCATGACAAAAAACTGCAACAGTATATTTTACATTTAAGCCATAACGTGCCCTTTCCACAACGAGGATTCCATGATTTTCGAGCTCCCTTCGATTTCACAGGTCTTCCCTACAGTTACGAATAGAAAAATAGACGATTTGCTAATTTGTCCACCAACAGTTTGTAAAAAATTAACAGCTACTCATTTGCTATTCGCGAACGAGCCGATGAGGCTATGTTGTATTATAGCACGAAAGAATGACTAAGGTCCGTAATTGAAGGAACAACTTTGCATAATTAATACGCTTTTGACATTAATTACTTTACACCTGCCAGAAATGACTTCTGCTTTCTGCCAGAGATGAGAACGAGCATAAATTTTCAGGCTCGCCTCGGGATTATTTAACCGGAAGTCTGCTCGGCCCGAAACTTTCATCTTTGGGATCGACTTGAACTGAAAAGCTCGTGGATGAAAATTGGATTTGACGGATATGGATGTACAAAGGGTAACCTATGTACAACCTAACTACGTATCTACCGACTTCACTCTTTGGGGTTATTAACTGTTCCGACAAATAGCACATTATTTTTCGATCAGTGTAATCTTTTCCTAAGGAATGGCTAAGAACAGAATGCTAAGGCCGCAGCGAATTCTACGATTGGACAGCAACGTCAGACACCAGGTCTTGGTCGGCGGTTTGGAGGTTGACAGTTTAGGCTCGGCTTGGCTCGAAAGAAATTGATGCCGGTTTGGTTCGGGCTTGAGCCGAAGTTCTCAGCTCTGCTTACTGGAAGGACGATAATCTTTTCTGACGCGTACTGTACATACCTACACTCGTATAATGTAATCTGTATACGAAAAGAGTGAAAATAATTTTGCTTTACTTTCTGCTATGTGACCCCTTGATTATTAATACTATATTTCGGACACTAAAGTTTGCCGAGAGACTTCTCGGCACCACAAGCCTATATGTATTATTGTTGGTATGTTTTAGCGCTAGTCTGTAGTATGAAATTCATGAATTTGTGTGTCCTGGTCATAAAATCGAACACCTTTTGCCGGTTTTATATTATATATAATACATTTTATGAGGTCTGAAAGCCGGATGTCATACCTACTGTGCTTATTGAATCTGAGTTATAGTGGACTCTTTAAATATTTGATTTTAAATTGCTTCTTTTAGGTGCCGAAATTGTCAAACAAAGAACTTCCGGCGGTCAAAGAAGCGCCGATATATCAGACCGAAAAGGATCCGCTTAGTTGTACAATTTCGTAAAATATTGGAATCGTTTAAAATCTGTATAATTATTATTTCGTATAAGACTGGCCAAAAATACTCGCCTTTCGAGCGAGGGTACGAAAGAACGGTGTTAATAACTTGTTTCAAGGAGCAGCGAAAGATTGCTGGCGGGTACCGCATTAGCTTACTGGACCACGCTGATCTCGGGCGCCATTGCCCATTGAATCTTGTTCTGCCGTAATGAACATTCCTAGGTTAAATTGTCCGGAAATGTATCTTTTGACCACAAATATTGTTGCCCATTTTTGTGATATCTATACTAGAGACGTGGTGAAGCTGGCTGGTGTGGACAGTACGGCCGGGTCACACTGGTTTGTAGGAAGCCACGCCACAGGGCGCCTGTTTCCTTTACTGGCCTACTTTTATAAACGTACATTTATTCGGAGCGAGCAGTCAAAAGCTGACTTAGAAACTCTCGCCAGCGCTAGAAGCGAAGCATTTTTGGGACTGTTTTAAAGGTCTGAAAATAAAGCCACAGATTAAATTTTCATGATGATTTTTACGTATTATTCACATTATTGGTTCACAATTTTGGCAGATCCGAATTAGGTTTTTGTGGAAAATGCAAACAGCATACCCGCTAAGTGAAGAAGTTTGGCAGTATCGGATCAAGTGGACACATGAATTAAGCCCTTATGGGCAGCGCAGTCGCAGTGCAACGAAGTCAGACCGAAATTTAGATAAAGGTTTGGGTATGGTTATTGGAAATGACTGAAGTTTTGTCTCTTGAAGAATAATATATTAAGTTATTATTTAATGTATATTTTAATTAAGGTACTTTTGTACATAATTTTACTAAATATAACATTTATTGAAATAAACTGCTTATCGTCGTTTCTCCCTATAGAGCTTCCACTAAGTATATATAATATAAAATATTTTCGTAATTGCAGTAATTATGGAAAATCCCGTCTGTTCGCAGCTTTTACGCAATTATTGACTTAAAATGCAGTTGTATGCCGGAGATTGCAAAATTTTCGCAAAGACTAGACCAATAAGATTTTGTCCGTTTAACCAAGCATGACTTTTGCGGGGGGAATCGGCTCGAAATATTCTAAATCTAAATTTACAACTGCTGTTTTATGCATTTTTCTTGCAACTACTGCTTTCGAACAATGGTTAAGCGTACTCCAAAGAACTGATTTTTACAAAATTTTTGGTAGAGCGATCTATAGGGTTATTTAACCCGCTAAACGCGTTTTCATTGCTTTAACCCCACATTAAGTAAGTTTTAAATGTTAGCCCTCTAAGGAGGTGCCGGAGCGAATTAGTTACGTTTTGGCACAAAATATATAAATTTTGCCACCTCCCTAATGACGTGTATATGTCATTAGAATGTACGTTTTTGAGAAATGCTGAGAACGATAACCGACTCGATTTTAGTGGTATACGTCAGGCAAAGCAAGTCTTGGGAGTGACTTCAGATTATAATTTTTTCAGAAATTTGTTAATCTCAAGTTTTCATTTTTTTTAAATCATTCTTTTTACAGTGTACTACATAAATTTAGTGCAATATGATCTCAGTTATTTTGTTGAAGCACTATAAAATAATTTTAATGAGGCTACTTTTTGAGCGAAGGTCGCGTTTTTACGTAACATATGTTAGTACTACAAGTAATCCTGAGGGGGCGTACGCTAGAAAAAAAACGCTTAGACCGGGCGGCGGTGGCCCCCCGACTTAGGCCTTGTGTATCTCACTTATAAGGAGCTTACCTTAGCTGAAGGCTTAGGCTTGATGGTATATGGCCTTCATTATGATATTTCCGCCCCTCAGGGTTACTTGGGCTTAGCTAATTGCACTCGAATAGAATGAGCGAGTGGAACGAGAATTTTCAATTTTGGCTTTGGAGGGGGTTGAGGAGGTCCTGTCTGTCGCACCTGGATCTCAATAACGGTTGGGCGGATTTTGATGCAAGATAGCTCATTCGCTAATCGAACCGCAATGGTAGATTTACGTGTAGTGACGGAGGCCGATTTTTGAATTTTTTTGCCGTGGGAAAAGTTATAAGGCAAAGTGACGTCATTTTGGCCCATTTTTCGGGCATCCCGTCCAGTTTTACCGACTTTTCTCAATAAGTACATCACTAAGTACAATAAGTTATCGGCAAACTAATAGGCCTATTCCATGTAGCCTTACCAGGGCTTCCTAATGATATATAACAAGTTTTTCAACTACTTCCCAATCTGGAGTCTATAAGCTTATAGTTGGCGCCAAATTTCATATTTGGTTAAAGTGGTGGGAAATACATCTAAATATGTGCTTATTGTTGGTTTTAGTGTCGGATATGGGATTTTCTGGGCCAACAATCTGATTGCGAGTGTCAAAAATTTTGTGTGGCAAATATTTTTCACACTTTTGCTTCAGACTCTCAGCAAAATGAGATTTTTCTCAATTGTCGATTTGAATTCTTTAACGTTCTTTTCGCAGTCAATTTATGGTTTTATTGAATTATTAAATTGTTAGTTGATTGTTTTTGTTCTCGTATAATGTTTTGTCTACTGCATACGTTGGCTATCAAAAGAGGTGGGCGTAACTATGACTCATCACTCAAGGTTTATATAATGGTGCACCTGCGTACTGTGTGTAGACTTTGTTTGTGTGTGGTTTCTACAACAGACTTCGGGGGATTGTTCTCACCACTCGAATTCTGGCGAGCAAGCGAGCTTCACTATTTATATACATTAAACGCACGGACCTGTTTTAATATACTGTATAACGAATGAGTAAGTGGAAAATACACCATTCAATAGCCATAGTTCACAAGGCAGCAGGAAAATTGAGAAAACAGCTTTATCTACGCATTTCGTCTAATGTTTTTAAACTTGCTAAAGTTTTCATACAACATTTTAGCCAAAAATTTCAACTGCGTAGTCTTCTGGTACACTAAATTTGACAAAATTATGTAATAAAGGTCAAAATTGTACTTAGCTACGGCTGTGAGATACAGGCTATGCAGTCCGCGATATAGTACGCCTAAGCCTTACAGTCTATTAAGTTAAAGCCCCTATTTGCCCCATATACGCAACCTATAAGACTAAATCGGCGATCTCCCGTCACCCGAATCCACCGCACTAAGCTGTTGTTTTTAAGTATATAATGTCACTCTTTTCAGCTTGACCTGGGCCCAACGTTTTAGCCAAAAATTCCCAACTACCTTAGGTCTGTTAGTGCATTAAATTCGAAAAAAATTTTGTATTAATAGAAGGTCAATTTTTATAATGTGCTTAGCTACAGTCGTATGATCTCGTTAGCTCAATACGGGTCGAACGTTGTACGCATTAGCGCCATCTGCGATATACTATGCCTGAACTATAGCCTAAAAGTTGAGATCCTTATAGAAGACATAAATATATACTGATCATGGGCACTACTCCCCGTGCATCAGTAGTCGGATACCCGGGTAGTGTGTCGGGTACCTGGGTACTAATTATCGCTTTGTCACAGATTATTCAAGTATTGGAAGAACCTGTACAAATACCGGATTTAAATAATCTACAATGTTTTGCGTAATCTCGAATTGTTGCGCAGGTCGGGCATCACTTTTAAACGCCGGTTGCACGAAAACTCATAGATTCTGGAGACTGAAAATAAAATGGAAAATTTTAAATGTGTATTCAGAATTTGTTATGCACAAACTATGATGTAATGACACAGATATTGTAAATAGAATGTATATGCACATGCTGTTGTTTCTGGAAGCCCAATATTCGGTATACAGCCTTTATAAAACCGTTGAGTAAAATTTTGACGTTTTTGTTCTAACCCTACGCTTGAGTTTCTCTTTTACCCGATTTGACTCAATTTGACGCAAACTTAATGTGTTGTATTCTCGTGGGGCTTGGAATGGCAAAAGGAAAGAATTGAGAGAAGAACTGTTTATTGTGGCCATATACAGTAGAAGCATAAACAAGTAAACGATTACTGATAATTGAATCAAGACTTGATTTTCTATAAATCTTGTACGAACGAGCTATTGATGCTCGAGAAAATTAGTTGCAGAAATCCTACAGCCCATCATTTTTACCCACTGCACTAAAGCATTAACACTCTGTTAGCCAGATTTCGTGAACCTTTATCGCGAAAAAGTACCCATCCTCTGACATTCAGTGCCTATAATATTATTAAATGCTGCGGATACACCGTTGGGTGTAACACCATTGATTTTAAATATTGATTAGACAGACGAAGCAGGAAAATAGCTGCATTCTCGTACGAAAAATTCTATCGCTTTTTATTTTATAGCCATATCTAAAATCTCGGTTTGAAATCCACGGTACACGGATATCACACACCTTACACAAGCACCCTTTGATGGGGCCTTGAAACCCACCATATTATATCTCATAATGGTCGATTAGGGTCTTATTTGTCTTGATGATCGCACTTCCCTCGTAATGGCTGCGCGCCCCCCTCTCCGCATTCCCTCAACGCGCGGATTTGGCTCCAATTTTGTAATATATAATGAGCTGAAATTGGCGGAAATTTTCTTGGTCACCTGAGCATCCTCGATCACCTCATCATAGAGCGGAAAAAGTGTGGAATACTAGCGCACCGCTATCCCTCCCGGATCGACGCTCATGCTCACCTTGTCACCTCAGCATCCTCGATCACCTCATCATAGAGCGGAAAAAGTGTGGAGGACTAGCACCCCGCTATCCCTCCCGGATCCACGCTCATGCTCACCTTGTCACCTCAGCATCCTCGATCACCTCATCATAGAGCGGAAAAAGTGTGGAATACTAGCGCACCGCTATCCCTCCCGGATCGACGCTCATGCTCACCTTGTCACCTCAGCATCCTCGATCACCTCATCATAGAGCGGAAAAAGTGTGGAGGACTAGCACCCCGCTATCCCTCCCGGATCGACGCTCATGCTCACCTTGTCACCTCAGCATCCTCGATCACTTCATCATAGAGCGGAAAAAGTGTGGAGGACTAGCACTCCGCTATCCCTCCCGGATCGACGCTCATGCTCACCGTGTCACCTCAGCATCCTCGATCACCTCATCATAGAGCGGAAAAAGTGTGGAGGACTAGCACTCCGCTATCCCTCCCGGATCCACGCTCATGCTCACCTTGTCACCTCAGCATCCTCGATCACCTCATCATAGAGCGGAAAGGGGGGCGAAAAGTGTGGTGGACTAGCACTCCGCTATCCCTCCCGGATCGACGCTCATGCTCACCGTGTCACCTCAGCATCCTCGATCGCTTCATTCATATCGTCGTGTCTCAGGGAGGAAAATGTCCCCGAGGTGTAGCACAATAGACTCAGTGTTCCACCTGTAGTGGATGTTGACGGAAATGTAGGAATGGCAAAGACCTCCATTCGGTATTTATCGACCTAGAGAAAGTGTATGACACCGATTTCATATCGTCGTGTCTCAGGGAGGAAAATGTCCCCGAGGTGTAATCAAATACGCGTACTACACAGCAGAACACATCTGCAATGCAGACAACCGATAACAATGGGTTTGCACCATGGATCTAAACTTTAACCCTTCCCTGTTTATTATCACCTTGGATGTACTGGCCTGAAAACAATGCCAAAGCGCCCTGAAAAATGTTATTTGCGGTTATCCCGCATTGCTCGACGGCATAATCAAGAATATCTTGAAGAACGAGCGGAAATATGGCATGATGCTTTCTGACGAATTTCATTAAAACTGAGGAGCAGAGCATAATCGGACTAGCTATGTTCTACGATGGTGGGCATGAGCGTCGATCCGGGAGGGATAGCGGGGTGCTAGTCCTTCACACTTTTTCCGCTCTATGATGAGGTGATCGAGGATGCTGAGGTGACACGGTGAGCATGAGCGTCGATCCGGGAGGGAGTGCGGGGAGGGCTAGTCCACCACGCTTTTTCCCTCTAGGATGAGGTGACCGAGGATGCTGAGGTGACACGGTGAGCATGACGTCCATCCGGGAAGGGATAGCGGAGTGCCAGTCCTCCATACTTTTTCAGCTCTATGATGAGGTGATCCAGGATCACCTCATCATAGAGCGGGATAAGCGTGGATCCGGGAGGGATAGCGGGGTGCTAGTCCTCCACACTTTTTCCGCTCTATGATGAGGTGATCGAGGATGCTGAGGTGACAAGGTGAGCATGAGCGTCGATCCGGGAGGGATAGCGGAGTGCTAGTCCTCCACACTTTTTCCGCTCTATGATGAGGTGATCGAGGATGCTGAGGTGACACGGTGAGCATGAGCGTCGATCCGGGAGGGATAGCGGAGTGCTAGTCCTCCACACTTTTTCCGCTCTATGATGAGGTGATCGAGGATGCTGAGGTGACACGGTGAGCATGAGCGTCGATCCGGGAGGGATAGCGGAGTGCTAGTCCTCCACACTTTTTCCGCTCTATGATGAAGTGATCGAGGATGCTGAGGTGACAAGGTGAGCATGAGCGTCGATCCGGGAGGGATAGCGGGGTGCTAGTCCTCCACACTTTTTCCGCTCTATGATGAGGTGATCGAGGATGCTGAGGTGACAAGGTGAGCATGAGCGTCGATCCGGGAGGGATAGCGGTGCGCTAGTATTCCACACTTTTTCCGCTCTATGATGAGGTGATCGAGGATGCTGAGGTGACAAGGTGAGCATGAGCGTGGATACGGGAGATAGCCGTGTGAGTCCTCCACACTTTTTCCGCTTATGATGAGGGAGACCACCCCCTGCTGAGGTGACAAGGTGAGCATGAGCGTCGATCCGGGAGGGATAGCGGGGTGCTAGTCCTCCACACTTTTTCCGCTCTATGATGAGGTGATCGAGGATGCTGAGGTGACAAGGTGAGCATGAGCGTCGATCCGGGAGGGATAGCGGAGTGCTAGTCCTTCACACTTTTTCCGCTCTATGATGAGGTGATCGAGGATGCTGAGGTGACCAAGAAAATTTCCGCCAATTTCAGCTCATTATATATTACAAAATCGAAGTCGTAATCCGCGCGTTGAGGGAATGCGGAGAGGGGGGCGTGCAGCCATTACGAGGAAGTGCGATCATCAAGACAAATAAGACCCTAATCGACCATTATGAGATATAATATGGTGGGTTTCAAGGCCCCATCAAAGGGTGCTTGTGTAAGGTGTGTGATATCCGTGTACCGTGGATTTCAAACCGAGATTTTAGATATGGCTATAAAATAAAAAGCGATAGAATTTTTCGTACGAGAATGCAGCTATTTTCCTGCTTCGTCTGTCTAATCAATATTTAAAATCAATGGTGTTAACACCAACGGCTATCCGCAGCATTTAATAATATTAGTAGGCACTGAATGTTATATGTATGGTACTTTTTCGCGATAAAGGTTCATGATCTGGTGCGAACAGAGTGTTAATGCTTTATGCAGTGGGATAAATGATGGTAGTGGATACTGGATTTCTGCAACTAATTTCTCGAGCATCAATAGCTCGTTCGTACAAAGATTTATAGAAAATCAAGTCTTGATTCAATTATTCAGTAATCGTTTAATTGTTTGTACTTCTACCTACAGATGGCGACAATAAACAATTCTTCTCTCAATTCTTTCTCCTTTAGTATAGATATGTAAATGAATGAAGAATACGTACATA
>JASANE010003034.1:0-17556 GCA_030248225.1 Trileptium ribeirensis
AATGGTTGCTTGTATTGTAAGGTCGTATGCAAAGTGCTTATATACCTATTCGTATGTTTTATGGTATACCGACTGTGAACCTGAAATGCGAACAAATATTGACTGTTGTATTGTGTATACACGATTGTTGTCTGTGAATGGTGGCTGTACCTTCCGTCGAACAGTCAAGTGTTTGGAAACGCGATTGTTGGCGAAAAGGGTTATTTTTCCTCCGGTCACTAGTAAATAGGCCAGTATCTACGCCTCATCATAGTCCGACGGTGGTTTGTTCAATTACTACGTGCGCATATTGTGGCCACATTTATATCCTGAAGGTGTAAACTTTTAGAAAGAACAATTATCGCGATTTCGCATTAGTTCGGTGCAGCATGGCGGTGGTTAACAGTACGTTGCTTGATTGGATTCAACGTAGTAAAACTATAGACAATGATTAAAAGAAGATGCTTTTGTAAAAAATTACCCGATAATGAATGATTGCTTTGATTGTTTCGCTATTGATTGAATTTTGAGTGAAAGGTTTCATTTGAATGATTGTTGTATGCAATGTGGATAATGGCGTATTAACACAATTAGGAAAATTTGAGGACAAATTTTTGTGTGACAGAGGGGGTAATGTAACGATGTGTTGCCGTGGGAAAAATTCCCTCGTGTAAAGCATATTGTCTTATGTCATATCTATAACCGCTATACGTTATGAATTACGGTGGGAAAGTGTAGGCTTTGTGTAAATATGTATGAGTTGTGATTTTGTTTACTACATACCTATATTTCGTGTGTTTACAACTGTATAATTCGTGAGTGGTTTTTATATGTGTGCAGTTGTTTGCCTTCTTCATTACATGTGAATCGGTTGTAAGTGATTGTAAAATACTTTGTTTGTAAGTTTGTTTCTTTTGTGCATTATGTGTGAGTCGTATGTAATATGTGTAACTGCCAGAAAATTGCAATAGTTTTGAGATCACAATTTTCCCATGACATAAAAATAAAGCTTTTAAGACCTATAGTAATCGTGTTAAAGTGGACAGGGGGGAGGATGATCTGGTCATATTCGGATTTTGGCGCCAAATGCCATAGGGCATGCTGTAGATAATACATACCAAAGTTGGGCACAATTGGCCCTCCCGTTAAGGAGTTACGGACCTTATCCCTTCGGTAATATCTGGTAATAATAATTTATTTAATATTTGAAAATTGTAAGTTTTAAATTGAAACTTTAAGGAAGCGTAAAACAATTTAAAATTCTACAGTTTGTGTGCCGGGGCTATAGTTTGCTTACTTATCGGATTTGAGTGTAGCCCCTGGGTGCCTTAACTGTAACACTTACGTTAGCGGATATGTAAGTGTATTTCTGCTGAATTTTCTGTAAAATCTCAAAATTTGTTATGAGTTAGGGATTCCAAGAATTTCATAAGAAGGGGTTCTCTAACTCAAAAATTAAAACTTATGTTAGAGAGCGAATTTAACAATTCTAAGAATTCGCAACCGGGTTGGCAACCATAATATTAAAAAATTATCGGGTTAGAGAGATTTGAGAACTAGGTTTCTTTTGAGTTCCAAGAAATCGGATTTAGCAAGTTTATTTAAGCGGTTGCGCAGTTAGATCGGGGCCTCAGTCGGCCTCAGAAGCTGTGAAATCAAGGTGAGTATGGTTCAGCCGTTCATTTGTTATTGTGTGTAAAGTTTTATCTGTTGTATTGTACTAAAGAAAATAAACGATATCATCTGTTATAAGTGGTGGCACATTAAGACCTTAGGATTAAGCTCAAAAAATAACATAGCCATTGGTGCTCGCATTACTGTCCCTGCTGTTAGTTGTGTGTAGTCTACGGTGGTTCTGAACACCCCTAGGACCACGTGGGTTACACAGTACCAAATTGCAGAAGTTCTTGCTTGTGTTTGGTACTATTTCATGCCATAAAATACGTAGCTACTTATGTGTTTTACCGCGGTAAAATAAAATTGGTTGGATTTTGTCGAGGTCCATTAGGTGTCGTGTCCGGTAGGCTAGTGGGATCCAAAACCCTTAAAATTAGGGTTTTGCAGTTTTTCTCTTACGTAATGGTCCCTAAAAACCTTGTCCTAAGTTTTCTTTTCTTAAAAATTAATTTTGAAAATTTTAACATTTAACAATTTTCATAACCTAATTAAATGCATAATTTTCAACATAGTTTCAACAGTCTTGTCTTGAGTGTGATTCGAAGGGTCATCCATAATATTTCAGTGATGTTTATTATACGCATAATATGAATTTTTAATTTTGGTTTTATCGCTAGAGGTGACAGCTAGTGCTTCTTGTCATCTCGCCAGTCTAGCTACGCCCAGATTACGTGTTTTATGTTGGATATGTGCTAAGTTTTTTTATGGTATTACCAAGAGTGTAGCTCATAGCCTGATGATTTCTAATTTTTCTGGCTTTGAATTACGATTTCGCAAATAATTGCGTCCCGTGGAGTGTTTGAAGTATTAATACGGCTAATTGAGAGATTTGCTGTGCTAGGAGAGACCTATACTCAGCTTTCCGAATTATTTTAGTCTATGATGAGGAAAGACCTATACTCGGCTTTCCAAATTATCACAATCTGAGGAAAGACGTATACTCGGCTTTCCAGAGTTGGTATGAAAAAGCCTAGATTGAACGGAATATTTTATTCTTGCTTGGATTTGAATTGTGTCTTTGGAAATAGTGGCAAAAGTGGTGCGTAGGTAGGAAGTGCTTTACACATAGGTATTTAGACTCATATTTACCTTAGTAATACTAATTTTTCCCAATTAAAAACTCAGAATCTATAATATGTAGATATTTGGAGCTGCACCTCATTAACTATAATAGTTAATAATACGTAAGAATTTCATTCCTAAAGGTCGAGTGAGAAAGCCAGTAGAATAGGTGGGTTCGTGGATAGGTCGAGGGTTTAGTAGGCTACCAGGTTGTTCCCGGGGCTAAAATCCCAATTTTTGTTCTTTTTCCACAAAATTCTTTATTATACGTCTCCCTAGGTTTTTAAATTTCCAAAATCTTAAAATTTATATAATTTATTTTATTTTGTCACCTAATTTGCATAAATAGCTTTCGTTTTACTTATATATGTTTAGTTTAGATTTTGTTTAGTTCAATCTTGAGTTTTGATTTTGGTGTGGTGGAGGAGAAAGGAACTGTGTTGTGTTTCAATTTACTGTTTTATTTTACTACAGCCGATTGGTTACCTAGGTAATAGGCTATGTCATCACGTTAGCTTTATGACAAAATTTAGCTTGTTATTTCTTGTGGTTTATTGTAAACGGCAACGGAGTGTGTAGAGAATATTGTTAGAGGATGTGATATTTCTTTTGACCGGCTTATTGTTAGAATCTTTGGCGATTGTGTTAATATTATTGGAATAATAATAATAATAGGAAGTTCCCACCAACCAACCCGGCGAAACCAACTTGGCATTACATAGCTACAATACTACCTATTTCAAAATAAGAACGCTGACAGTGTTTTTAGAGCTAAACTAAAGTGTCGTATAATTTGTTATACTGCAATTTAAATTACTGAAGCAGTTATGTACGTCAGAATCACAAGTTGTAATGCCAACCTGACTTCAATTTTTTTGATTTATTTCACAGCCTCATTACGAGTCATCCCTCCTGCACCACATGCACCGAAGGCTTCACTTTAGCCGTTCTTCAGGGCATGACGCACATTGCAGAACGAAACGTACTTATTTTAACAAACAAATATAAATTAACAATAAAGATAACATAAAAAATATATACAATACATCAAAATAATAATATATAACAAAACTGCAAGATAATGTGCAAATTATAAGCATGAATATCATTTGAAACAAGAATGGAATATACGTATAGCAAACCATGAAAATTAGTTGCAGATCAACAATACGTATATATGGACTTCTGTATTCATTAAGCATGCAAGCATTTACAGTTGCCGGGAGGGTGGAAGAATGTAAAGGGGCAGAAAAACCCACTTATATACATCCAGACTTTGCAAATTTTAAAGAAGAAAAAAGACAGAAAACTAATTTAATTGTCTTGAAAACTTTAACTTTAGATCTAGTTCTTGCAGCCGCTTTTTGAAATTAGTACAAGTCGAAGCAGTAACTATGGGCAATCCGTCTATTGTTTCAGGCAACCCATTCCACACACGTACAACTCTACTGGCAAAGCGGTATTTGCCAATATCCGATCTGCTGCTAGGAACAAACAATTTTAACGAGTGCCCACGAGTTCTAGACTTCGGATTTCGTGTGAAAAAAATCATTAAAATTTAAATCAACGTCATTGTGTACTATTTTATAGCACATAGCTAAGTCATTTATCAATCTTCTGAGTTCAAGAGGTTTTAGATCTAACACTGACAAACGCTCTAAATACGTTGTATTTGATATATTTAGCCTAATAAAAACTCGGCGGGTAAAATATCGCTGAACTTTTTCAATCTTATCAATATCACCCAACATAAAAGGAGACCAAACCGGGGAACAATATTCCAAAATTAGCAGCACAAAGCTTTTATACGCTGCCACGATGGATTTATAATCGCCCTGTGGGAAACACCTGCATAGTACGTTAAATACGTAAATATGCCTTTTTACAAATAGTATTAACGTGAGAAAATGATTTAAACGTTTTGTTGTACATAACTCCTAGATCACAAGCTTCTTGTTGCGACAAAAGTTCTGTACCATCTATAACATACGATTCCCGCGTATGGCTGACCCAAACCTCAAATTTTGTCATTTAGCAATGGCAATTTGAAGTTGCCATACTGAGGCCCAGCGCACTACGGCGTCTAAGTCTTGCTGAAGAAACAGCATATCTGTATCATTTTTTACTTCACGACATAGTTTGACATCATCTGCAAATAGCTTAATCTTCCACCATTGAACAACGGATGATATATCATTGATATATAAAAGAAAAAGTAGAGCTCCTAATACAGAACACTGCGGTACGCCAGACAAAACATAAGACATAGCCGAAAAGTTTGCACCAACTTTAACAAATTGCGATCTGCCAGTTAAAAAAATTTGGATCCAAGTAAACAGCGCACCACTAATGCCAAAACACGCCAATTTATATAAGTTTTTTGTGTGGTACTTTATATCGAAAGCTTTACTAAAATCTATATGAACAACATCAGTAGCGAGTTTAGCATCAAGAGATTTAGCTATGTTGTTATTTAGATCTAAAAGTTGGGTGCATGTAGATCTTTTTGCTAGAAAACCATGCTGAAACTCAGACAGTAGCTTATTTCTCGCTAAATAGGTCATCAATTGCTTGTGAATAATTGTTTCAAGTACTATACATACAGAGCTGGTTAGAGAAATCGGTCTATAGTTTATAGCTAGAGTTCGATCACTCTTTTTGTAAATAGGCACTACGTGTGCTAATTTCCAGTCACTAGGAAGTTCTCCAGTTGTCAATGAACGTCTGAAAATAATATATAAAGGATATGATAATTCCACATGCAAGTGTTTCAGAAATATATTAGGAATTCCATCAGGGGTATGACTATTCTTAGGATTTACGTTGCGTAACGTTGTTGCAACATCATTTAAAGTCACATCAATGTCAAAGATATGTTCATGAACAATGGGTAGTAATTCAGGCAAATTATTATCATCAACACAAAAAACAGTACTATAATGATTATTCAAGATATTAGCAATTTCTTCTTGATTAGATGTTAGCGTTCTTCTGTTATTTTGCAACGAATCAATACCTATATCTTGAACTTGTCGTTGTGTTCTAACGAAATTAAACAACTGGCTTTTATCTTTTGATTCCAAAATTTTATTATGTAATTTTTCTGATGCTCGGAAATTAATTGATTCACTTTAATTGATTGAATTTTATAAGCTTCTAAACCGAGCACTGAACTGCGTTTTTTCCACATGTTATGTTTCATTCTGACTTCTCGTAAAATATAACTAGGATATCTGTCTTTTACGATGAAAAATACGCAAAGGAACAAACATGCTAATAGCTTGCATAACAATTTACAAAAATCCACATATCTTCGACTGATTGGCAATTTAACAGGTCATACCAGTTAGTTTTTAATATAAATTCCGATATACATGGGTCCATTTTTAAAAAATCTCTTATAGGTGGCTTTTCAGAATTAACTTTTGAACCAATTATATTGAACGCTACAGATCTGTGATCGCTAAGAGAAAATGGTTCAGCAACCTCTACATTAAAGAAACTGTCAGAGGAGCTTGTTATTACTAGATCAAGAATTGACGTTGCTCTTGTTGCTCAGCTATAATTTGACTAAGTCCAAGTCGAGTTATGATTTCGTAAAAAGTTCTTTCCGCAACCGAGCCACATCTACCATATACCCAATTAATTCCAGGCATATTAAAATCGCCAATCAATGTAAAAGGAAATGAAATATCACATAACTTAGGAAGAGTTTCAAGGAAACCACTAAGAGCTTGAACTGAGCAGTTAGGTGGAATATAAGTGCACATTATACGATGTGGCCACGGTTTTAAAATGTCTAAAACAACTGAATCGACATCGACTCTGTTGTCTTGATTCACCACGCTGCACTTAACATTACAGTGACCTAGCAATCTGCTCCACCACCACTTTTACTTTCTCGATCATGTCTATAAATAACAAATTCAGAACCTACGACCATTTGATCCGTATACGTTGAATCGAGCCACGTCTCTGTTACTCCAATTATGGAGCGATTCTCCGTATTCTGTAGAAATTTAAACTCTCCCAACTTGTTTCCAAGGCTTCTAGCATTCAGTAACTTACACCGAAGACTGTGTGTTTTTGGTTTTCCTGAAGAGGAGCTTATACTCGGCCTTCTAGTGGTGCATGCATATCTCAAGAAAGGCGCCTATACTCGGGCCTTTTTATCAGTCTTGGATTACGAGGAAACGCCTATACTCGGGTTTCCGGACCTACGGGTTTACTTATGGTAGTGTTAATACGCGGAGTGCAAAGAATGCGTATGATTCTTACTTGGCTAGCACAGAGAAGAGTATCAGAAGGTTTAGTATAACTTAGTAACGGTGAGCCGCAACACAAATAAGTAACCAATATTTGCTTACTAACTTACTCAATAATATTATCTTCCCAAGAAAAATCGTAGGAAGTGGCCATAAGCTTAATAGGGGCGATAGGTTAATACCAACGTACCATGTTTAGTAAAGTAATTTGGCCCCATGGAGTCGAGTGAGTTACAACCAGGGCGAGAGCGCAGGTGGGACTCGAATAATAGTAATACTACTTCGTTCTCTGGCAGCCTTTTGATGTCGAGGCGTAGCCGGTATTATTATTGAGCAGACCGGGCGAGTAAGGGGTTGGCTTCGAACGATCAAAATCTCTAGTCGCTTATACCTAAACACCAGTATAATCAGCCGTTCGGGGCAAACATTGAGCAAACTTCAAATGCATAGTAGTCGACCACTACTGTACAGTTTTAGTAACGTGGTCTGGCCGCCTTTCGGGGTCGTCCTGTTTAAAATAACTGGCATTACTAGCGTAATTCTAAGGCCCAGGTTAAAGTAATTATATAATCGCATAGTGCACCAGCCTTTCGGTGGTATGTTGTGTTAAAACCATAAACGATAGTAAAGTAATAGATAGCCTAAATCCTAATCACTACCGCTCAAGTATAACCGTTAAACAATAGCTGTGATAACTTAGGATTAAGGATTAGGCCAAACATTCGGTAGCTTTAACTTAACCTAGTAGATAGGGATCGTCGAGAATACTGAAATCAGTGGCCAAGGTGTGTGCAAGCTCAATAGTCAGACTGTGTAACAGGAAAAGTCAGACTGCAAGATAGTCCAGTGCAGTATAAGCGTGAGCTGAAAGCAATCCAGTACTAAAGAAGAGTACTGCGTTTTAACACGAGTGAGCGACTGATTGCTATTGAACTCGTAGTGAAATCAGCGTGCGCTAAAGAATACGGTACCATAGAACGGTACCGAGGATTTTCATCACGAACTAGGAAAACAGTATTCCGGTTTTAATACGGTGAACAGAAATAGTGCCGCGAGTGATCTACGGTGATAGTAGTGCCTTAACATTTGATCACGTTATAATAAACATTCTTTATACGTGTCTGTTGCCCAACTATCTGGAGCTCGAGCATTTAGAGCCGAGCAAGGATCACGCCGCATAGCAAAATATAGGGCACTAGAATCACTTACGAAAAGAAAGACGCGCGCCACACTAGCGTCACACCGGTATTCTACTGGCCACACCTCGAACCACACAATCTTCCGGTGACGAATCCTGTCCCCTTTTTATAGCCGATAGCCGACATAAGGAAAAATCCCCATCCAACCCCTATCCCTCTAAAAACCATAAAATATAACAGATAGCATTACTTGTTGGGTCAGTTAGTCACTCGTGGGCGACTCAGCGAGTAGTGTTATTCTTGAGAAGATCGGGCGAGTAAGGGGAGGCATTCGAACGACCAACATCTACAGAACTCTATTACTAACAACCAGCCATTTGGTCAGCCATTCGGGGGGCTAGGGATTGAGCAAAACTTCCAACTAAATAGTAGTCGACCGCTACTAGATAGTTTACATATGTAGCCAGTTAGCCATTCGGGAGAGACTACAAACATAATATAACCGGCACTTATTAGCTTAAATCTAAGGCTCAGGTTGAGGTAATTAATTAACCCTGCAATCGCTCCAGCCATTCGGAGGTCGATTGTATTAACTAACAAGAGTCAGCAAATTAACAGCTAACGTAAAATAACCGGTGATTGATCAAACCTTAACCCCTAAATAAGGACTGTATTAGCGTAGATCTAGGACCTAGATTCAGATACTTATATAAACGTGCGTCGTCAGCCATTCGACAACGGTCGTAAACCTCACAAGAGGCATGGTAGAAAAGTAAACAAGTGGGTAGTGGAACTACATTTGTGAGCGGAGCTTGGGCTGTGGCATGACGAATGTACTCAATTTTATGTTCTTCAAATAACTACATTGCATAGGGCTTTATCATTGGTAAAAATATTATATTTGAATTCTTCGACCAAAAAAACCCTATAATGGTTTGATCGAAACGATTCAATTTCAATAAATAACACAAATATTGCAAAATTCTCTATTTTAGCTGCATAAGCATAACTAATACTTTACGTAGTCAGTAGGGAATAACCGGAACCGGAACCAGCAACCGGAACCGTCCATTTAAACCGGAACCGGAACCTGGTCTTCGAAATTTATATATAGTAAAACAGATGATGGAAGAAATGAAGTTATAGTGGATTTAAAATGCATTAAAAATAACTTTTACATTAAACTTAATGTATTGCGATGGTATTATTGCCTTTCTGAAACTTTAAACAGACTGATGAAGCTAATAATGTTTATTTATCGATCAAATATGTCGATTTTTGGACACCCAAAGCAAAAATGCCTTCCACTATACACCATTGCATATACTGCGTCAAATCGAAGCTTTCGCTCTGTCTCCAGTCGCCTCCCTTTACTACACATACGTTTGTTGTATGTTCTTCTGTAGGAAACTTAAAATTATTGGTTTATATGATTCTAAGAGAAAATAATAGATAGAAGGTAATTTTTTGATCAGTGGTCAGAGACGCTGTTTAGGCTAGCGTTGGACAAATAGTGCCCGTCAGTTAGATCATAATGATGATAACTTTCTAATCAGAATGCTATAAATAAGACACCCTGTGATGCTGCTCGCACAGTTTCAATAAATACAGTTCATTGCCAAGAAAGCAGTTTCTAGCTGCGTTGCAGATAACGTTAGTTTACTTCAATTTAGACTGATTTACCAAGTTTACAAGCGCGCTGGCGGGTGCTTCACGCAATTTATGTTAGCCAAGCATACCCTAAATACTTCTGCGTAAGCCATACTCTGTTACCGATTTGGACCGGTTTAATTCAAACGTATCCCACAGACTTCTGGATGTGTAAAATAGCTGCTACACGCATCGACCTGGCTTTGATTTAACAAACTCCTGCACGTTATTATGAAAAATTTTTGCTCAAATTATGTGCCCTACTTACGTTTTACACGGCAAATTGGTTAGTTAATCTTTTCTTTTACTTGGTTGTATTGGAGCTTGATCATTGTATAATATATATTACATATGTTTGGATTACAGGATAAAGCAAAAAACGTGGAAAATTTCAAACAAAATTTTTAAACCGGAATTCCGGTTCCGGTATGGTTTTTGCCCTTTGCCGGAACCGGAACCGGAACACGATTTTCGCCGGAACCGGAACCGGAATTCCGGTTACTCCCTGCTAATTACTAATTAACCACTCAAAATTTTTTAATCCCAAATATCATGATATTGGAACGATCTACCCGAACTTGTTGTTTCGGCACCGACAACAGATATTTTTAAATCAAGACTCCACGACTCCGGTTTTCTAGCACTTTGTTGACACAGTGGTTTGGCTGTTCTCCGTGTTCTTTCAGTTGTGTTCAAATCGAAACTGCCGCTAGAACTGAAGCGGCATTATTTCTGGCCCCAATCGACAAGCTGTCAAATATACAAAGAAGTGATATACGTACATGGACGGGGGCCGGACCGTTGAGCATGATAGGCTTTTAAACAAAAAGTTATTTAAAATCGGTTCAGTGGTTCTTGAGATCCGTCGGACCGAACGAACGAACTAACGAATGGACGGACATCGACCTTTTTAATCTCAGACAGAAAATAAAAACGCTTCGCTTCGCTCCGCTCAACAACCTAATCCTAACGCTACATTCAGGGACACGTTTGTCGGAGTGCCAGTGGCAAACGTAGTTTCCAATATCTGAATCAGGCAAAGAATAACCGGTGTTTTAAATAGTGTTAGCGGTTATTGGTACTAAAAAATAGTACGTCGGATAGTAACCTACGGGCGGACTCTAATTGCTCAGATAGTTAAAGCTTGTCACAGTCTACGTGTACAAAGAGCTCAATTGTCGTGCCTTAATCTTTTACCCGGTTTGGAATAAACATTATTTGGTACGTGTTTGATATTCAAGAATTTGAACCGGAGTGATCGAGCTGAGCAAAAGCCAGCCGCAACGCAAAATATAGACGTCCTATCGGATACTACTGTGCACACCGCGGACCACACAATCTTCAGGTGACGGACCCCGTCTCCATTTAATACCGATAATCGTCATAAGGAAAAATCCCATTCCAACCCCTACCCCACTGAAAAGAGCATAACATAACAGTAGGCTACAAAAGGGTTTTTCGGGCGTAAACCACCTAAACACCCAACAATAACCCAAAACCCTTTCCCAAAATGTAAGTTTTTCAACATTTTATTTATTATAAAATCCCACCAATTCCTAAACTTCCTTAAATTTTGTTGTTTACCTCGATCCTAATTTGCATATTTTGACTTAATGTTTTATTTTAGCTAACAGACGTTAGCTTCCTTTGTTTTTAGAGTGGTCAGTCTTGAGAGAGAGATAGGTCCTTTGTTGTCTCTTGGGTTGCTTTGTATTACTATTTTTAAGCGTATAGGAATACGCTGTTTAATATGCGGCTGAAATCTATAGTCATTAAGCGTAAAGAATTATATATATAGAACTATAACTATACTAAATTCCTCTTTTAGTTTAATTCTATGTTACACAGCTACCAATATTAGGACGGCCTGGTTCAGCGTTTATGGCTATATTTCACGAACTTCGACACGTTTGTTTAAGGCTTGAATGATCATTTGTGAGGGTTCTATTGACCTTTTTGTATAAGAGTAGTAAGGGTAAGGAATTACACATAATTTAATGGAGTTCAAGGCTTTCAAGCTTGGTTTTTAAATTTATGATTTTTGTCTATAGAATTGTGTGCTCTTGATTCAAAAATTTCACACATAGGTACCTTAACCCAGATTAATAATAACCTTAGTAATATTAAATTTCCCAATTAAAATTTTAGGTCAAATATTTATTAATACTGGTGATAACGCATCAGCTAATAAGAATTGTGGTTAGTGAATTGCTTGCTTATGTATAATTGTCCGTGCACTTTAAAAAGATTTGGAAACACATTATGTGACATCGTAATTATCATTGATTTTAAAAGTAGCCACACGCGCTCCGTTTTACCTTGCTAATTGGTTGTTAGTTACTCAACCGCACATATGACTGTCATACATTTTTTGTAATAGTCACTGTTTTTCCGCTTACGCCGTCCACGAATACCAGGCATAATTTTGAAGATATAAATGCACTGCAGAAGGTTTTTCCAGGTTGATAGAAACCGCGGCTGTGACTGGTATACTTTTTTCACCGTCACGGTTTCTTCTTAGCCCCCTTCACTCAACCATGCAAGATTTTGGAGTTTTAGATACAACGCTTTAAATAGATGTATATATTTTCTATTCTAACGGAGACTTTATGAGATGACTGGCACGTACGCTTTTGCAAAGGTCATTGTACATCATAGTGGACCTCAATCACAGAGCCATGATCGATTATGGAGTTTTCAATAAAATGCTTTAAATGGTGTTATGTGTGATTCAATTGTAATGTTTTTCATCGAAACCACATATTAAAAAACAGAAACGTATTTAATGCGTCGAGTCATGATTTCAATGGAAAGATCTAATGTTACATACCGCTTGCTACACACCCATGGGTTGGCTGAACCTATTGTTTTATTTTCGTTTCCTGGATGATATGTACCTATATATAATTTCGTTAATGATTTGCCAAAGCTCTACTCGGCGCATTTTTCCATTTGAAACACTTCAACATTACGCTCGCTGATCCAAATTCTCCAATGCCTATCGGGCGTTTAATTGAATGTATCATTCCAAGTTACGAGTTTCCTGCAACAATGCCTTTGAACCGTCATTATTTTATCCTTTTAACGTAAAACCAAATATTTCTGCAGAGTATTTTTACATTTTGTATGACTCAGGGTTTCTAATACGCGCATGGAGTGTTTACTACATAATTCGTACGAATTCTTTCTGGACTGAAAGGATATTTTTACGGGTTACATTTGAAAAAACCTAGTCCGCTGGATATGACACGTTTTAAGAGGAAGCATGTTTTTGCATGAGTAAACATAAAGCGCGCCCCCTACCAACCCCTTCTGTCATTAGCAATTGGCAATCGCTTCTTCGGTGTACCAGCTATTCGTCAATATATATATATATAAGAGCACATAAATTGGCGTTTTGGGCTACGCATCTAACACCAAAGAAACAAAACATTGTGCTACTAACGATTACTTCAAAACTTTAAGTAACCGACTTGTGTCCGTTTGACATTTGGCCTGGAAAATTTTTCATTTTATTATAGACATTATAAATTTTTCCCGTTCATGTTTTAAAAGCCGCAAATCACATTTTTGATGTTTGAGAACTGCACGTATTAATAAAACGAAACGTGTTAGTGCAAAGAAAAATGCGGAATGCGAGTTCTCATGCTGTGCGTTGTGAAACAAACACGTGGCCTAACACCAAATAGGTGCGTTGTGTTAGGAAACAGAAAATTACCCCGTTTTATGTACTTCTGTTTTACAATCAGTCGCTCTGCGTCCGCTAACTGAAATTCGTTGAATGTGGAATCGACTATTGCAATGACTGTTTTGTTCTCTAACAGGGTTTTGTACATAGTGTCAGAGGAGGATGGTAATTGGCCCAGTTTAAGTTTACACATGTATTTTCCTTTATTAAATTACGATCGCCAAAGCCTTTTAATTTTATTATGTCAATATACCTTTAGTTTTTTAACTACATGTCTTAATTACTGCGGCACTGTATCTACTACACTGCCAACAAATCGTATTTTTTGTAATAGGACATTATAAAAAATTTTATATAAATGGACAAAGGCGGCAGAAGCAGACGAAACTTGCCATCACGGTCGACGGATAAATTTTCTGCACTGAAAAGTTTACGTTCTAAAGGCGAAAAGAAGAAGTACGAGGTTAGTCGTATTTTAAAGGACGCGGTAGAACCTACAGAGAATTGCATTATTTGTATTTATTATCAATGTGGTTGCGTAAGTAGCAGCATGATATCGGGAGGTTATGGACGAAATATTAGAGGTTAGCTAGATACGTTACTAATAGTATAATGCAGTTTATTGTGGTTATATTTCACTTCCCAAAGTCTGGTCTCCACCGGTATATTCATGTTCATCCAGTGTTTTTAGAGTATTGGAGTTTGACACTATCTCTGGCGGACAATTGCTATCTTTATTGCCCACTTCAGGGCTCTAAAACACGACCCGTTCACTGATTAAACTTCGATTTCAACATTTCATTTATGAAAGCCTAGGCAAATTTTGTATCATTAAAGAAATTTCTGGACAGAAGTTTTGGAGCTTTAACATCGCTAGATCAGATCTGTCGCATCTCCTCAAACCGCCTATGAGAATGCAGTAACATAATTAGTTCTTGGTCTAGCCAAACTGTTTGAAGGCCCAAAAATCCGGTCATAATATTGGGTTCTCCATTTGCTGAAAATTTTGCCAGGGGGCATGAATCAAGGGCACGTTTAAAAACATGTCGTATACACTGCAAAAGCCCTTTTCATGGAAAGAAGCGATTTTGGAGTAAAATTTGCGAAATTTTTCGCTTTAGGAAAGGATTTTAGTACAAATTTAATCAAATTTTATGTACTTTGTACCGATTGGAAACAAAAATTTACAAAGAGGCGGTGAACCGGGGTAATCCAAAATTTTACCAGGGGGCACGACCCGGGGGGCACCTGATCTGAACCAGAGGGAACCGAAAAATGTCACGGCCCCTCCCACCCTCCGCCAATTTGGTGAGCCAAGTAATAATATGCCATGATTAGATGTTACATATGTCTTCTCATGGTGGGGACTGACCGCAAAACATGTCGTCTCAACTTGATTCGCCACAGGACAGCCTGTGTTTTGTGGGTGGACACTCCCTGGTTCGTGCCTCGCATGTTTATTTTGGTGCCTCAACCCCCATTCTGCGAAGTAATCATGAGCCACTTAATCTCCTTGTAGTACGGATATACGCCATATATATACTAATAGTGGGAGAGGCGGGATTATCCCCTGACACTCAGAATCCTCGCCGATCCGCCCCCGGAGGTAGCGTCATCCCATGAGGCTCCGTCGAATTATACATTCTCAGTGGACGGAGAGGTGGAATTATCCCCTTAGGCTCGGATCCACCCTCGGGGCGACGCTATCCATCTTCCCCGGGAGGTAGCCTGATTCTCCTGAGACACCGCACCGCGTTACCTTCCCCGTACGCCGAAGGCGCCCAGAAAATTAAATTTTAGCAAAAATTGACACAGCCGAGGTATATAGTGACAAATCGTGTGTTTGTTGATGCTATCTGTAGCGATATGTACAAAAGAGGTTTGAAATCGTCGCCCCGATCGACGACTTGTGTTCAGATCTGACGTCAAAGATGTTGCAAGACTTATATAGCGCAGTTGGCCGATGATTTAATGTGTAAATGCGACTCGTGCGAGGCTAACCTTCCAAAGACCCGAAACCGTGCAAAAATATTCGAAGAGACCTATTGCCAACCAACGTCAAATTTCAATGGAGCAGCAACGATCCGACGTTATGTAAGCGTGCAGTGACTGTCGGGCCCTAGTGGGGGTTACGGGCTTTCAATAATATTCGATCGATGCTTCCAGCGGAAACCAAAATAGGGAACAGCGGTATGATATCTTTGGCCTATGAGCAGGTGCTGGAGCCAACCTCTCTGGGGACCTCAACTGCAGTACCACGTAGACTACGTACCCAACCTATCTGGCAGGATCCAAAAATAATCTGTGAAGTGCTCCTGCGGCTTGCTAAGCTCCGTACCTTCTTGGGACCGACCGAAAGAATTCAGTTTTGAGGTCCGTCGGTGGAGGTTACGATAGCCGTGGTCGTATGGGCGTTACGTTTTGGAAGTGCGCAGTGTAGCAACGTTACGGAGCTGTTATACAGAAAAATAAACATTAGCATTAGCTTCCTCTTTATAACTTACGTTAAGTATATATGTTCTCAATATAACAAAAAATCTAAAGCGCTATAGCTTTCTTTAATCTAGTCCAGGGACATTTAAAAAGGACGTAAACATTTTAGGGACTGAAAGTATTATTAAAAATGTTTATATATTGTATTTGAAAAAAATAAAATATTCACCTTCGTACCGGGACTCAATCTCGCTGTAGGACACCGATTTCGCCACCCGATCGACCGAGATACAGGACCACGGTCGAATACGTCGTATTGACGAATTATTGTTCACAACAGACGCCGCCGTCCTGCAATAAGGATGTATCAATAAGGACAAATAATGTAACAACAGGCATTATTAACCCAAACGTTTTAGGGACTAAAATCATTATTTTTATTTGTTAACAAAAAGAAAAAAAGGGGTTTGACTTGAAGCCTAATTCATGGCTGATGTTAGCGACTGGATGCGCGACTAAAACCATGTTTATATTATGAACAGAATCTTTTACTATATTTATCGTAACAACGAAAGGTGCATAAAAGGGGTTACGTGTATATATAAGCTAGCCCAGCATAAAATTTCCAAGTATCGCTGTTTTTAGTTCCAAAGTACCTAAAGTGCGAATTAACTCAAAGCATTTTTCCAACATATGGCTGCTTTTATAAAGAAAAAATGCAATTTTCCCAACAAGAGCTTTTTTCTGAGCCATTAAATGTATTATTTCTTTCTAATGGAATGCTAATGGCAATATTCCAATAATTTATCAATTTAAGATGAAGTCCACTTTTCTAACCGGGGGTTCTTTTTCTTGTTCACTAAGGGCATTTTTAGTATAGTAAACTAATGTACTTGCTTTCTTTTAGTCCGGAAGATGTATATAGCCTCTGATTATCGACTGCTTGCTTTTCCGAAAGGCGGTGTAGACAATTTCGGTGGTCATTTGTTTGTTGATTTATACTGATTGAGTTTCGTTAATATACTAGTATCTCGTGCAACGTTTCATTTTTAAGTTATCATTTTGTTTAATCACCTGTAACAGGCTGTGTTTGATGTAAATATGAGCCACCCTAAAACCTGTTGAACCCTGAACTCATAGAAAATCAAAAAGCCTCTTTGACCATAAACCCAACAACTGAAAGTAATCGTGTTGGTCTCTAGATTACCAAACCATCGGATTCAGCTTACCGAAAAACCTATATAGACAATTCTTGATGACTTGTACGCAAAACGTAACCAAACAACTGAAGACATTTTATTTTTAAAATGGGGTTCGATGACCATAATCCCACCGAAAACCTATGAAAAAACATGAAATATGCGCGCTGTACTCTAGATAACCAAATCATTGTATTCAGCATGCCGAAAAACCTCTATATAGTCTACTTTTTATGCCATGTACCAAAATACTGATGGCCAACTGTATTATGGAAATCGTGTTCATTGACCCTAAAACCAATGAAAACGTCTGAAGACATAAGATATTCGTGCTGGACTCTAGATAACCAAATGATTGTATTTTGTTTTCAGAAATATATACCTTTACAGAACGTTCATAATGGCCTGATCCACCACGCAATACATAATCCGACAGCGCACTACATTTTCAAAATCAGGTTGTC
>JASANE010003035.1:0-60760 GCA_030248225.1 Trileptium ribeirensis
GTCAGTGTATGATTTTTGTATAACAGGATCTTTCATCTGGTCAGTATCTTACATGGACAGTGTGAGTATGGACAATGCATTTTGTCGGTAATCCTTCGTTGTCGAAGATGATTTTTTAAGGGAATAGGTGAAAGCTCGACGTGTCTGCATGCCCCACTGTGAGCAAGTAAGCCCGGCTGCAGAACGACATTGGTGATCGCAATAGTCAACGCATAACAGTTCTATGTAATAAGGCTGGCATTACGGTAATAAATTGATGTTGTTGTTTCTGCTTGAATACGAATTTCAAAAATATGCACCTCAAGTCTTCATGCAGGGGCATAGACAGAAAAATCCGAATAGGGAGGCTGCCCTAAGGCTTTCTGGAGGCGCACAAAACTCCCAACTGGGGGTGCAGAGTCCCTCCGTGCCTTGGCGGTCTTCATGGTATACCAACATAATCGTGGACCTACTCCTTGAGCTGGTCAACCAATTTCATTAGTGAACCAATGCAAAGATTGAAGCAATTATTGTTGAGAAGACCATGAAAACTAATTCTCATTGCGCTATGATTGCTTCAAAGCGTATAAAGTTATAAATATTTTATTTCGTTGTTTTCTAACCTCAGACCCGGATATCTTCTTATGCGCCTATATCACTTATGTAAGACCTCATTGGAATATGCCTCACAGGTGTGGTCTCCGTGTTACCTAGGCGATATTGATTTGATAGAACGCGTTCAGCGGTACTTTACACGCCGTCTATACGAAAAGAATAAATGGGCTTATGCACCCTACTTTGAGATTACAAAAGTTTAGCCTCGAACCATTGGAATTACGTCGTTCGCACTTTGATCTTGTTATGGGTATACATAAATGTCTGTACAACAATGTTGATGCCTGTCAGCGATCATTCGTCGTTCCTAACGTTGTCCGAACTAGAGGTCATTCAAAAAAATTGTATAAAAGGAAATTTAAAACAAAAATATTAAAACACTCTTTTTCTCCTCGTCCGCGTGATTGATGCATGGAACTCATTACCTGAGTACGTTGATGGTAAGCCGTTAATTCAATCACCGAATACTAAATCATTCAGAACCCTTCTGAAAAAAGTTAACCTGGAACAATTTTTGCATTACAATAGAAACCTACAAACAGATATAAGAGGATTAAACCCTATCTGATTTATTTTTTTATTTAATTACTGTATGCTATATATGTGTACATTTTTAAATAAAAATATTGTTGTTTGTTTGTTTGTTTGATAATATCAGTGTGAGTACGGACAATGCAGAACAAAGGCTGGCTTAACCGGTAATAAACTATGTTGTTAAAAACGATAAAATCCATGCTCTATTCGACGATCGCCTGACGATATGTAACACATCCCATGGCAGATGGCCAGTTTTGCAGCATGATTCCGAAAAACGTATCCCTGCTGAACACAAAAGCTATAAAATTCATGTTACAACTGCACAAAAGTGATTGATTCACAAAGTGAGTAAGATGTGGAAACTAATGTACACATGCTCAATGCCTTTTGAATATTTCAGTGATCAAACTTTTAATCTTATCAAAAAAAGCAATTAGTAGCGAGAGATGGTGACTTAGCAGTCTTTAACAAACTTTCCGGTCTCCTTGCGGTTTGAAGATGAACTATGTTCTTCCATGCCTACAAAATTAGCACGATCTGCAATGCAGAAACTTTTCAAGAATCTAAAGTTAAACATTCCACAAGTTATTCAGTTTAAACATAATGCAAACTATTCAAACGAACCAAAAAAAATCAACCCATCCAAAGGCAACATTTGGTGTGAAAAAGATTTGCTACAATTGGGTGGGGTTTACCGCCTTAACAGTTGCTAAAACAGCCAATCCTAGTTCAAAAGTTTACTTGCAAATAATATAACCAATAGCAATCGAGCAAACTATAAACAATAATATACACCAAAACTAAGAAACATGAAAAATGTTATTTATTAAAAATTGTATTGTTTTGTGCAACTGCTAAACAATAAACCCATTCCTTAAAATAGCATTGCAGCACTAAGCGCTTCTAGAAACGAGATTCCAACCGCCGTCTCATCTACTGAAAAATCTTTAGTAAATTTTTATGACATGAATTTTTTGGCAGCAACAACCCTGAACATCAATATCAGCTTAGTGGGGACACGATACCATCTAGCAACTGGTAACCTAAATTGGGTTACAAGCTATTTTCCGCGTTGAAACCGTCTAACAATTGCCGAAAAATTGTCCCTGAAATTCATCTTGTCGTTTCTAAACCCAAGTCGGTCTTTTGGTTCTCTCGAATAAAAGTAGCTTGTTACTTTACTGTCCCTTAGTCAGGTTTAAGCTAGAATACGCCATTGGTAAAGCGTGGTCACCGTATCTCCAACAAGATATCACACTCTTGGAAATGGTTCAGCGGCGCGCTACAAAACCTGTCCGAGAAGTCTCATACTTGGAATACCACTATCGCCTTCGATTCTTGTCGATACAAATGTTCGAGACCCGCTATGCCCGCGCCGACCTCATTATCACCTATCAATTACGCCAAGGTCTACTCGACTGCGACTATCACAGGATCACAGGTTGTTCACTTTAGAGGAAAAGTGCGTCCGTGAGGGTCATCATCTGAAACTTGCCAAAATGCGCGCTCGGGTTAAAGTGCGTGTCTGCAGCCTCGCATTACGCGTGATTCGCAGATGAGACTCTTTTCCATCGAACGTGGTATCTGCCCCGTCTGAAAAAATCAGTTAAACGGTGCCATCAAGTCTCGGCGGCAATACTGCACTTTGACGCATGCGTCGTCTGCCTGGTTAAATTTTTTACCAAAGTTGTTAGGGCGGGCAACTCGGTAGCCCACCCCGGTACACAAAGTTGCCCAACGATTGCGGCGATCCTGGTTTGAATGGAAAATTATCTAAGAATGTTTCTCCAAATGACAGGTATCGCCATTTGGATCAAAATCTTTGGCCTGTGGAAGAAACAAGTACTGATACTGCAACGAAAAATAGCAAATTCCGAATTTAAAATAATGCAAATAGAGGTTTCGGGAGAAGTGGATATAGATGTCAAACTAATGATTTAAGTCCGAAAACTGCTCCAGCATGCATTAATATGAATATTCTAGTTCTCCAACTCAGCAAGTGATTTATGAGTTACATTTGTCACGAATGCAGCCTCAACTAGCAGGAATATGGTTGGAAATAAACGAGATAATTCCGCTTTCCTCGAATGGCTACAGATACTTAGTTGCAAAACTACAGGTTATTGTATCGTGACAGAACCACCAAAATCGTCTATACTACATAATACTCTCTTTCATAATACACCTACACCAGATGCACCAGATGTTCTGCTGAACAGTTGGGCAAGTAAAATAAAGCTGTTTTATATTTAATTCTGCTTGTCTATTTAGTAAGAGGTTTCAGAGGTCTGTTTATCTACACGGGCAGTTGAGGACATATAGTATAACAATCCGAGCGAACGTGGAACATCAAGATTGATGGCGTAGCTAATGAAATTCGCTAAATATTTACACGATCAGTTTCCGAGGTTCCAGGAGGTATAGTGGACGTTTTGGGAGAAAGCCTTTGGCATCCTCGGCGCGATCAACCTGCCGGCGCAGGGGGAGCCTGCCAAGTGAGACATTTTTTTGAAATTTTAGAACCAAAAATTGTAGTAATTTTTGTCAATTTTCCCCCGACTTGGGCTTATTTCCCTACATTTTTGCTATAATTTTCAGAATGTATTCGATGCTGGGAGGGACTACCGAGACTACTGGAACGAGACAATGTTAGAGAATCGTATCTCCTCCATAGGGATCTGAACCTCATGGCCTATCCCTGTCCCTATGCTCTTGTATTATATTAAGTAAAAATAATGCTGCATTTTTAGCATATCTATGCTACTTATTCGGAATAATTTATACACAATAAGGACCTAAATGTTTAATGCAAATCAAGTTTATTATTTAGAAGAATTATGCTTAAACATTTAAAAATAGTATACCTTTGTATATTGAGTAGACTTTTATTCGTGTTCTCAGGCGTCGCCCCAAACGGGGGAGTGGGTGGCGAGCCTCAGAGGGATTGATCACTCTCTCCATTTAAAGGCATGTACGCCATAAAGCTTGCAGTTATGCTAGATTTTTTAGTGTATAAACTATGCTAATTATTTGTCATAATTCATGCACTGGCGAGGCCCGTAGGCACGGGAGGGGCAGTGGCTGCTGTTTTGTCCAGGTATGATCACCCGGTTGGCGGACGGGGGGTGGAGGATATCGTAAAGGGGATAAATTTGCGGATTTTTGGAACTCAAAAATTTTCGTAATTTTTGCCAATTATCCCAATTTCCACTGATTTTTGCCAAAGAATAAATTAAGTTTAACACTAAAAGAATTATAAGGATCATTAATCAATGAATTATCAAAAATAAAGGCTTAATCCTTTCATGCCGGCTGAGTCCAAATGGACCTAAACGCAGATTGCTAGTCGATGTGTTTACTGCGTTTGTCGTATGTCGTACGTTTGAAAGTGCGTTGTTATTCGTTCACGTTGTGAGGTTCCTTAAAAAACAGAGCAACAGCTCCAAAATTGCTCAGTGGTTTGCGTATACAAGTTTCACCCGTACGTTCGGTGTTCGATCCCTGGCCGGGATTGAGTTTGTCAAATATTGCATTATACGCAAATTAATCGCGGCATGAAATAAAATTAACCAATAGCATAATTAAAATACATAGTATGATATTTTACTAGTAACTGTTCAGCTTTATTTGTTCTACAGCATAATTATGTATGAAATGTTTAAGTTAGCATATTGTAGTTAAACTTTGCAAAGATGACATTGTGTAATGGTTAGCACTCAAAACCTAGGACTTCACTTACTACACAAATAAATAAGCACCTAACTTAATATTAAGATAAATAATAGTACGGCAATAAAGTAATGAATTGTTTGAATTGACAAGGTGGATCTAAGGATACAAATAATAAATTAGTATAAGCTCGAGCAAACTTTATAAACTACAAGGTGGGTCCATCGATCCGGCCTAAATTTTGCCTTAAGCTTGGCTCAACCTAGTCAATAAACTTTATTGGAGCACCCCTGTACTCTCAAGTAAACAAATTTTTAGGAGCAGCCGTCTGCTCTCAATAATCCAAGAAAATATGGAGCACCAAGTGTGCTCTCAAAGAGCCCACTAGTAGATGGAGCACCCCTGTACTCTCAATAGATTACTAATATATGCAGCACCCCTGTGCTCTCAATAGTTGTTTTTGGACCATCTGCTCTCAATAAAACCCCAAATTTTTGTTAACTCGGAATCAGCGCTATGTCTTAGCTTGTAATAACCACTGCCTAGCTAGAACAGTGTTAAATAACAAGGTTCCGTGTGGAAATTAAGCTGAGAAATAAAATTTAAAATAAAGAAGACTACTAACTCTGACATCTCCGACCGCGACTGACTCGCTGACCGAACAGAAACCTCAGTTTATATACCTTAATATCTGAGATAGCTAGATCCAGATAATAAGCTTAAATTTAGAGAATTTATAAAAATAACTGCACTTTGCTCATATAATTATATCTCAAAAATTCGTGTAACAACAATTCTGTGAATTTACAAGAAGCTCAGATCTTTTAAAATTTTAAATCTCCAGGTCTATAACACGCAATAACAGTTTGCAAATTTGACATTTAAATGAATCAATTGGTGCTGATATTATTGCAACATAGAATAAAAAATTTTTGAATCGCAATAAAATTCGGTGCAATTGCAGCGAAAATATAATTATAGGTGTTCATGCCACATTTCAGCAACTTTGATATTTAGAAACGATGTATATCTTCAATAATAATTTTAAGAAAAAACTTTAGGATAATAAAGATTTGTTTGTACAAGTATTTGTAAGCCACGTACCAGAACCTTAAAATATTTTTCCATCATAATTTAATACATTAAAAATATGTATTTATTTTATTCGAAAATAATCCTTTCGATTTCAAATTTTTTTACAAAGTTAAAAATCTCAAATCGTGTAACATGCGCTGTAAGCAATAACAAAGAGGAACTTATCTAAAACTTAACTCAGCGTGAGCAGTTTGTTAATCAAATTTGAAAAAAAAAATAAAAATAGATGTGGTATTCGTGCTACGATCAGAAATATAGAAACCACGATTGACTTTTAGGGTGGAATTATAGTAGATGCACTATGTAGACATATGCGACTTTGCTTTAATAATACGTTGGTAGCCTCAGTATACTAAGCCGTTTATGTGAATAACAAGGTGATCAATATGGATCGTGGTTAGCTAATATTGTAACAGGCCCGTTCCGTCCCGTTCGCGTATTTTGCAAGATTTCGACATCAAAACTTTGTAAGCACGTCTCAAATTGAGCCGAACACAGCCTGCGGGAATAAATTTTCTTATGTCACCCGGTGCCATGGTCATGGATAATCACGTTGTTTATTGCCATCGACATTCTTACTATGAATATGGTTTTGTCATTGCCATGTTTTTGCCGTTGATATGATTTTTATGTTACTGCATGTTTATATTTTATCATTGGGTATCATTTTGGACAAATTCAACCAGACAATTAGGACGTTTGAGTCGGGTAAAGGTCCAAATTTATAAAGAATAGGAAAGAACCTCTAACTGGCGCCAAAATAAGAGTCCTGAACTGAACTCGACCACTAGCCCCCTTTTTCCCATTGAAATTTCAAATTTGTGACCGTCCGGGAATAGGAGGCCACTGATCGATTGAGCCAGACCATTACCGCACAAGTGATCAAAACCAGGAGTATCGATTTTACCTGGTTTAAGCACTATATAGCGTAATGGTCACACAAACAAGCTGAGCCGAATGGGTTACGGTGGCTATCGGATATTCGGAAACAACGGATATTGCGCCTGTTGATCGGCCCGTAACCGTCCAACGGTTCAGAATTCCCAAAAATGCCCCGAGTACTTTTCGGTAGAGAATTTTCAGGGCTTTCGAATGAGGTCAACAAGTCACAAATCACTAGAGGATTTCACAAGATATTTTGGGGACAAACTGGCGAAAGTTCAATCGACAGCCATTACTTACGCTAGGTTTGGCTGGTGACCATGGTTCCGAGTGGACATAACCTAGGCATATATGGATATACAGTTTTGTATATATGTGTGTACTGTCTGATTCTCGTGTCTCGGTACGTCTAATTTTTTCCCTCCCACTGTGCAAATCCTTCTTCTTATAGCGTCCTTTGTCGCCCCAAAATTGCCTGACCAGCACCCTAACAATCGGTTTTCCTTTTTACCGTGAAATCATCGATCGGAAGTATGCGTGTTTTTAAGTAGTTTACCCATTTCGCTATCTAACGATACCAGGCCGGTCTCGACCTGACTTGTCAATCCGTTGTTGTATGAATTATTTTTCTGTTTCCAATGCATCACGAAAATTGAACATAAAATTCCGTCCGTTTGTACTAACCTCGTATTTGACTCTTGAACCTAAATGAGTTTTTGGCGAGTACAACGATATACGGCGGGCCTCTGTTCGACTTCCCGCTGACACGCTATAACCCATTAAAGTGCCCCTAGTCTGGAAAACTCGACTGAAGGTGGGTACAAACCAACCGAAAATTTATGCCCAACTCTAAGATAGGCAAATCGCCCCTCATCGTATTGATCACGTCGAGACATCTTCAAAAATGCCCGGCGGGCCTTCGTCCGTTGCCCCGTTAACCCGGGACGGCCGACAAAAGCGCCCCCACCACTATCGACACTCTCTCTATCTGTTGTGATTTTAGTACCTCTCTAACCGCTGCTGTTAGGGCAGGGAAAACACCCCTCATTTGAATCATCTTTACAAGGCGAGTCCAACGGTACCTGGCGGGCGTCGCTCCGCCCAACCGTTAGTGCGGGAAGGTCCGCTGAAACCCTGTACACTTATATATGTCGGAACCCAAATGTGGGTCCCGACCCACCACTGCGTCTAACCCCCTCGTGTTTGGTATCATTCGGCCCCGATCTTCGTCCTGGGACCGAATTTCACCCCAGCCCCTCGAAAATCCCTTGGGAACCCCCCGTCCCGCTTCCTTCCCGTGCCCCTTCTTTTCCTCTTTGCGTCCTCGTTTTTCTTCTCTTTTCTCTCTCTCTAACCGACTTCTTTGGTCGGTTGTCGTTGTTGTCGTCGCGGTGGCTGAGTTGTAGTTGTTGTTGTTGTTGTGGTTGTTGTGTAGTTGTTGTTGTTGTTGAGGTTGCTGTGTAGTTGTTGTTGTTCTGCGTGTTTCTGATGTGAACTTGAGCGACCTTTCTGTCGCTCAGGTCGCCACTGTGTCTCGTGTGTATTGTGTGTACGTGTTCATGAGTACTTGTGTGTGTTTATATGTATGTGTATAAATATGTATATCTGATGTATATGTAATATTAATATGTAAATTATATGTAATATTAATGTGTATGTGTATAAATATATATATCTGATCTCATATACGTGGATATGACAAAAACAGGACGGACGAGGTCAAGACACGTAAAATTATGCTAAATTTGTGAGTTTAACGGACGACTAGGAAGAACGGAGGGTATGTTCAGGTCCCTCCCGTGGGCTCCTGTAGTCCCTGCCTAGGTCCCCCGATAGCTCAAAGGATACATAGGAATGTACTGCGTCCCCGAATGCAAAACAAGCTCATTCCCGCCTTCGGTACCCCCCCTTTGGACGTCTAAAGACGCCCCGTTAGGATATTTGAAGAGCTGTCAGATAGAAATGTTTGCCCATCTTATAAGCCAACATGTAAACGTGCAATGTTTGCACGTTTACCCATGGGTTTGGTAGTAAGATTTAGCCCCAGATGGACTTTTAAGAAGCTTACGTTGGTGATGGATGGGGATGCTAACTCGTCGAACAGCAGAAATTTAGCCTTAAATCGACGGGTTAGCTAACAAAAAATTTGATGAATGAGGACAAGAAGACCGATCTGTCCCGAAATGAGGACAGATTTCTAGCTTACTCTAAGCATCTTTAGGTAGAGAAGTAGATTTTAAAATTTTTAAATTTGACGGGTGATCCAACCATTTTGTGGGACAGTTGGGGGATAACGGATAATTTAGGATTAGGTAAGATATTTAAGAGATCTGAGTAATGATCTTTAGATCAATTTTTGACATAAATTTAAAAGTAACGATGGATGAGGTTCAAGATTTCGCTAGAATTTGGGTTAAACTCACAAATGTTCGACCTCCGAGTATTCGGAGGGTTCAAATTTGATGTCGGCGATTTCGATTGAAGCCGACTCTCTCTAAAAGGGACCCAGGGTTTACGATAGCTGTCGAAAATAAGATTTTGGGAATTTTTCGATTGGGTGCCCGGGTTTGAACTCAAAAAAATGGGCGTTAAAAGATCATCACCGATTGGATGGCGACGAAATCGCTATCCTTCAATAAAGGCGAAAATTTTGAGGCGACGACTACCGCGTCGACTCTTGGAATCAGTTCGACTTCGGCAGCGCGGAGTTCGGTCGACTCTACAGTTATTCCATCATTAAAATGCGTGACGGAGTGCTCTACCGTGTCCAAACGGCCCTAGACCCGTCGGAAATTTTAGGGGCTAGCTGATTGAATTTTCATCGGAGAAAAACTGATCTCAGAGTAGAAGCTCAAGTTTCGGAGCTAGCGTTAGGGGGTCCGTTCTTTATTTCTTTACAACGCTCACTGTGTGCAAATAACCGCGTCCGTCCCGATCGGACACCACGCTCTGCTTCCCCAATAACTGGGTCTTTAAGTCGTGTGACCTGGGGTTATTCCTATTGATTTTCCTAAACCCTGCACTCGTCTCAAGCTACTAATCCGAAAGCGAGCGCGGATGGAGCACGAGTCGAAAGAAGCTCCATTATACGTTGTAGGCCGTTGAAAAATCAGAAAAGTTTCATGGTGCCAATTTGCGGCGGGGCTTAAGCTGTTTGATGTAAAGTACTAAAGTCTTCTACCGTGTCTAAACGGCCTGGAAGACTGGTTTTGAGTCGACTTAACAGGGGAGAATTAAATCAAACGCCCAGGGACCAATTGCTCGAAAATTTTCGGGGTAGCTTAGGGCGAATCCTTACTTACGCTCAGTTATCGTCGGCCGTAGCGGCTGTCTCCAGGTCAACACGCTTATACTATTTCTCTCGCGAAACGTCTTACCGAATACCTTACCCCTCCCGTGTCCTTGTGTCCTTCCCCCTTCCCCGTGTGTATTCCTTATTCCACTTAATCCCGTTCACATCACAAAAACTACAAGTTTTCGCCCCCCGGTCTAAAATCAAAAATTGCTACCCGGCGAGCGGGGAACCAGTCGAGAACTTGGTTTTGCGAACAAACTTTGTGTGTAAATTTCTGATTTTGTCGGGGCTGCACTTACAGGAGCACGGAGCATCCGTCGGACGCATCCGCACCCGCAAGGGCAGCCCTTGCCAGTAAAATTTTTCCCTTTTAAAACCAGAAAATCACCGGGGGACTCCGTCCTATTTCTACACAGTAGGAGACACCCCGGATCAGAGAAAAGAAAAGCAAAAACGAAAAGTCGAATTTGAAAACGTCAAACAAAGGCAACAACCGCCAGAAAATCAAAACAGACCACCTGGTCTGCGCTAGAACTCGACTGGCTCCGACGCTGCGTCGGGCCCTTTCCTTTTATACCCTGCTCTAACCCCCTCTAAATGTCTGGGCCCCAAATTTTGAAATTTAAAATCCTACTATAACTCAAAAGCGTATGTACATAAGCAAAACGCAAAACTTTGGAGATATATAAAGTCCTAAATTTAAACTTCGCACACATATGGAGACGTACATATATAAAAACAAATAACATCTATGGGCATAAGCATAGTTAACAAAGCAGCACTCTCGGTAGCATCACTCGTAGTAGCCCCTCAGCGGCGATCGTCGTCTGTCAAAACAATATTGGTAGCGGGCAGTGGCCGAAGAGTGCCAAGTCGGCACGTAAACCAGCTAAACCTCGCGCTGGTAGGCGCGAGGCTTTTCCAATAGCTACAATATAAGAGCGCTCAGAGCGCTGGCGGTACATTAAAATTAGAACGCGTTTTTGATGATCGCGAGCCAACGGAGAACAGTAGGTGGCCGGGGGCGGGACCAGGTTCATGCCCTGGCTGGTCGCCTACGGATGAAAATGGAAATTTAAGCGTTGGACCAATAGGTGGTCCGGTAGAGGCCGTTTTAGGTGATGAAAACAGGAAGTTTTGGTGTCCCGGGGAGGTTATTAGGGTCCTGATCGGACCGGTTAAGTTAGGTGGCCCCGGTTTTCGATGAAATAGTTAGGGTGATATCCCGTGAAGGTGAAGGTGTTGAGATCAAAAATCGAGGAGTGTTGGTTATTTTGATTGAGATTTAAGTCTTTGAAAATTGGGTGTTTAAACGCCCACTTAGAGGTCCCTAAGTACTCACGGGTAAGAGATAAATTGACCCGAACCCGCACTTTAAAAGCCTAATAGGTCCTTTAGAACAACGAACTAGGCCCGATTGGCCTTGAATGCTTGGAAAATACAAAAACTTTCACTTTTAGCGCCCTCTCGTAAAGTGACGTTATGATAGGTTTTGTCCCTATTTCTGTTGATTTGATCCTTCGCACCTCACTCCGCAATTTAGTTATACCGTAACCGCATGCCAGGATAGGTCCTCGAGATCGGAATGTTACAAAAGTTCTCCCATAAGATTTTCACTTAAAAAGATCCCCTATGCTACCCCGACCCATCCGGACACGCGGTACTACATATAAGATAAAATAAAATAACATTTCTTTTGGCACACAATAAACGCACATGTTATCATTAAAGGGTCGACCGGATACCATACTTAGTATTAAGATTATTCTACTTCGGTGCCAAAATCACCCCGTGCACCTCGGGCGGTTGGAACGTGACGATACGACGAGTTATCTCCATGACATGATTTATTTTTATAACAACGATAAATGATAAGACACAACATAATACTCAGGTCACGCTCCAACGGTATCCGATCGCCCATCGCATCCAGTTTTCCCCATTTTTTGACTTTGACTTAGATATTTTATCCGGCTCAGATATGCTGTTGAAATTCCTAAAATTTTGGGCTGTTACAGAAGCACCAAGTTTTGCTAACAGTTTGCATTACGCTTAAAATTTTGTATCATTACGCTGTATTTTTATTAAGCATAAAAGCTATGCTAAATATATATGTTTTAAGCATTTTCCCGGTGTTCAAGCTCCGCCAAATCAGGACGGTACACGGTTCGGTGGTTGTCCTCTGGGGAGGGCTAAATTTTTCGCGATATTTGCTAAGGTTTCGAACTATTTTTCGCAATTTGTGCCAAATTTTGTATAATTTTTGTGGATTTTCTCTAAAATTTCCACACGTCTTGGGCGCGCTTTGGGAGGTGGAGGTTGAAAGCTCAGACTTCAGGGGTAAATATGACTAAAGGGTTCGAATCTATGCACTACTATGCGTTTGAGAGCAAAATAAAATTTGGAGCCACAGGTAGCGACGTTATCATAGTCGGTATTAGGCGTGCTGATCAATTGTGAGGTTTAGCTTCCCAAAAGTTCTTTCTAGAAATTTCGTTTGCTACGAGCCACGGCTAGGTATACAGAAATGAAAATGTAGAAACCGAGCGCATCAATGTTACTGCCAATAAAATCATACAAAAATTATGATTTCTCGACTGTTGCAAAACGCACAATTTGTACATTTGTTGGAGCAAACGCCTCGGGAACAGCTATCGACGGTCTGTCCGCTAAGCCGGGAATGTAGATATTTAAAGATTTCTTGAACCAAAAATTTTCCCAATTTTACTAAAATTTTCCTCATTTGCGATAAATTCTTCTTAATTTCCACTATTTTTAGCCAATTTTCATCCAAATCTGTTTAAATTTTCTACGCGCGTGCGCAAATCGAAAGGAGGTGGAGACGTTCCGGAGTCTTCGCAGAGAGTAGGTAGGATAGCCCTTGGGTGGGGGCTTGGCTCGTATGAGAGGAATCACCCTTATCCTCATCGCCACCTATGGGCTGGGACCTTTCAAATTATTTAGGATTTAAATAATTTTTTTGGCTTTTAAGAAACTTTCAGTCTCGTACAAAACTATGCACAGCATATTGAGCTCTTAAAATGGTTAACTGAGTGAGTGAGCTCTGAAGTGTTAAGTTTAAATAAGTTTTCCTTAAAATGCAATTTTATTGCAATAGAATAGGCATATTTTTGTAGTAAAGACCTCCTTCGAATGAGCTATTTTTATGAGGAGATATATATCTACTTGAATTCAGTTTGAACATCTGCCGAAACGGTAGAATAATGCTCAAAGTGTGTAATTTTATCAGCCAAACTGATAAATTTTGTGGCTTCATTTTGAAGTGACTTTGCTGAGTCAGGAAAAGCAGTCTGACTGAGTAAATTCTGACTCAGTTTTAAATGTAATCAAACTAAACATATATATGACTCATGTCGATTTAGCGACCTCATTTCATATTCATTCCAACTAATATCGATATATACCAGTTTTCATGTCGTTGAGGATGGGTGACACATGCAGATTTTCCCAGGGGATAAAATCTGCCTAAATTGACGTCAGGCAGCTTTTTCCTCCAAGGCATGTTGTTCACAGGCAGAAATATGGCCGACATTGCGTATTACAGTGTCTGACTTTATATAAAATTATATTATCCTAATTTGTATTTCAATAAAAATTTAATTTTTAAAAAGATCCTCTAAAAGATTTAGTAACTGCACAAAGCAAACACGTTGCTAAGTTCGCCACAGCTAATGAGACGTATTCTTTTAAACCGGTGGAGCGCGAAACGATGCGGTGTTCATGCAATTTTTACTTTAAGACTTTTGAAACATTTTTATTTTTGCCCACGATGCTGATATTTTCTAATACGCAACGATATCTTCCTATCTAACAGCATTCATACTCTTCGTTAAATTTTAGCATTATATAAGTAGTCTAGGAGTAACATACAAAATAGCAAATCATAATATGTTTCGTTTAAATGCATGATGAGGCGGATAGCAGTGTCTGGGGCAGATGTTCCCACTAATTTTTTACCGTATATTCGTTGCCCACCAAGATAATTTTAGGACATGTTATTTGTCAAGAAAATCTGCTTTATTGAAAAATGTGCCTGGCAGAAAAATCTGCAGTCCAAACAGTATCAGATTTCTTCGATGGCACTAAATATATACGCGCTATTTTTGTCTATTCCACCCACTATGCCTGATATTCCGTTTGGTGGCGCAAGTGCATCAGTATTGTGCAATACCGCTTAACTTAGCCAAGTATTCTATCGATTAGCTAAAATACTTTGGCACGTTACAATACAGTAAACTTTCCTAGTACCGTCACTTTCCCATTATCGACTGTTCTAAGATTTATGCCAGGTTGACGAGACTTAGGTAAGGATTTCAAATTTGATTTGAGAAATTCGATTGTGTCATACAGTTAATATATAATATGCAACAATCGTTGTGATACAAGTTTATTAGGATCATGTCAAATTTCCGGTGTCACGATACAATTTTTCCCCTGGCACGATTTCTCCCCCCGCAAAAATTGTACCGGTATGATTTTCCCACGGAAAATTTGTACCGGTATGATTCTTTCCCCCGAGAGGAAAATTCGGTCAGTCAAATTTGCTTCCCGAAATCATACCGTGACACGGATATTAATTTTCTACTCTAATTAATGTGTAGGTTACATATATATGTATGCCTTCCTTTCAGCTGTAAACTTCATTAAAGTATAATTATACGCGATGGATAATGAATATGATGTATTCAATTATTTAATTATTTGATAAGAAATCAATACCCCCAAAGTTGGGAGCACTTAGACAACAAGACTGCTAAGGTGCTAAAGCGGAAACTTAGGTCACGGTTTTCCAGATTTGAGGTAAATGGGGATCAACTGACTGTGACAGTGAAAAATAAGACTAAGATTTTCGCAAAACCATCGGACCGTATGAGGATCGTAAAGGATTTTCATGATAGCCGGGGACATTTTGGGAGAAGCAGAACTGTTGAAGTCATTCAAGAGACTTATTTTTGGGACAACATCAACAGAGACGTCAACGATTACAGTCCTGTGAAACCTGCCAGAAGACCGATCCTCGTGGCTTTCAGAAAACCGATGCGCCACTGCATCCGTTACCGGTTAAATCAGTGTGGCATAATCTTGAAATAGATTTGGTGTCAATGCCCGAATCTTTCAGTGGAAACAAGTATATACTGGTCGTTGCGGATCTCCTCTCCAAATGGTCAGAAGCCGTTCCTTTAGCGGACAAGTCAGCCTTAACGGTAGCGTCTGCTTTGTATGATATATATTTTCCTCGATAAAGGATTTCCAGCTGCTGTCTTCCGATCAAGGAAGGGAGTTCGTGAACAAGGGTTGCACGAACTGTGCGTCATAAACAAGATAGAGCGTATGGTGTCCTCAAGCTGAACGACAGGCATATAAATGCCGCTCAAGCGATTGTAGGTGGTCAGTGTCCGAACATCCAAGGACTGAAAGACACGGTAGCACTACATATTGGGTATGCAAGCGACACCAACAAAGATACTTTTAGTCAGATTCACCATGTCTGGGGGAATCACTGGCTCACTACGTTATGGCGGAGTTTCTCTGAGCATGACTTTTATGGCTTGGCTGAGCGGTTAAAATTGACTCGTTCTTCAATACACGCACACATTTTCATAAGAAATACGTCTATGCCAAAATTTAACTTCATAAACACTGTTGTGTGACAGAATGTTTTCTCGGGGGGGGGGGGAAGAATCATACCGTTACAATTTTTTCGGGGAGAGAAATCACACCGGGGGAAAAATTATACCGTGACACCGGTTCTTTTCCATTATCTCCCAGCCCATGTTAAACTTGCTCCACTCTGCGAGACGCCATTTTCCGCGCAAGATTAATCTCACATCAGTGGCAACTCCGATTCCGGCGGGAGGCGATAACGCGAAAAATACACTCCAGCGAATAAAAAAAGTTATACCTCACTGAAACCCTTCTCCAGGAAGAGCAGCTAACTCTATCGATGTCATAAAAAGGGTAAATCACCAAAGAAAACCTTTAAATCTTGCAATGTTTGAAAAGCTAGCGAAATTAATGTATCTGGAGTAGCAGTACGAAACTATAGGGGACGGAAAACAGGGTGTACTACAAAATCTGTGTTCCAACAGAAATTACTTACTGTCTAAATAAAGCAGCGGCTTGTCTTTTTCTTAAAGGTGTTTCTGAAGCGCCGCCATAAATTCCGTTTAATGCATTTTTATTTGGGTAAACTGGAGGCAATTTGTCTTTCGGAAATGCAAATATATATAAACTAGCACAAAATGATTATCATAAGGTCTCGTAGCTAAATTCTACTAAATGATTTAACAGTGTCGGAGCATGAAGGCTTAATTTGACATCCTGTGTAGCGGACACAACACGGAATGCATATTTTCCGCAAAAGGATCAAATTCATGTCCTAGAAATCATTTTATACGTACTGATAAATAGGTTTTGTACCCAACACCGTCTAATGGTTTTTCATTTAGTGTACTTTTTCAAATATGTATACACAGTGTCCAGTTTTGGATCAAAGTTTACTATATATTATACTGTTTTGAAAATTGCACCCCTAACCCCCTGGGTCTTCGGACCTCATCTATGTATAGTTTGAACCAGCTAACCAAATAGCGAAAGTCCAGTTAAAAATCTACCTATATACCGACAGCTCCATGATAGAGACAAGATGTGTAAATATCTTTATTATGAACAAACGCATAACAAATACTGATATTCTTGCTTTGTAGCACATATATTACAGAATACACTGGTCATGAACCGCTGAAATTTCGAGCTGACTTCGAACAAGTGAAATAGGCTTTGGTTCCAAAACCGATTCAAAGAGTGCACTAGTTATCGCTCTGGTTGCGCGAATCCTACGTCTGAACCTATGTTTTCCTGCCGAATCCTTTGGACCTAGTGGAAATGAAAGGATTGACCTCTACAAGTAAGCGACATAAGATTTGGAAAATTACAGAGAAGAATACCGCTCGACAATAATTAGAAAATGCGTTTCCGCCAGGTATAAAAATGGAATTTCCAAATATAAAATTGCGACATCCGTTTGTGGGTAAATACAGGACGCACTCTTGTACTGAAACTATGTGCTCTGGCTAACATATCTATAGTGTTTATACCGAAAACTGCACCAACAATAAATTAATATAGACCCTTTGTCTTAGTCAAGTATAAAAAAATGAATATTTCCAAATATATATACAACTCCGACAATATGACATTTTGCGCAAACATATGACGTACCGCCTCTGACTACCCGTGCACATCCATGGCTAGCATATGCATACTACGGATTCAATAAATTTCTGTTTCAAGAAACAAAACTTCGTATGTAATTATAAAATCTAAAACCGCAAAAATTAAAAGAAAGCTTGGCTCTGTGACGTTTATGAAAACGTTGCAAATGCTGTTATGAACCAACTTATGCAAAAACGACATTTGTCACAGAGTACATTGTTTAGCGAGATCGTTAACGAGGTCACCATGCGGTGTTCGTTGTAACTCACCCGTTTTGCGAAAACACACTGTTTGTGAATAAAGGTTAATAAAAAAGCTAAAAATTGCTAATTCATATTATATTATTCATGAAGAACATCTATCGTGTTCGAGTAAAACTCCATAGTGCAGGTACAGTACTCCCCACAATTGACTGTTGCCTTACGAGCAATCGAAAAAAAATATAACATTTCAAAATAATTTTTCCTCAACCAAGTTGCGAGTGAGCAGGTTTAAATTGTGGCGAGTTCTGTAATGCAAATTATCCAGATGGAATATGCATATATACACATAAAAAATTAAGTTTTGTCACACCATAAAAATTCGTTATCTATAATAACAAAAAACCCCGCATAAAGTAACAAACGCTAAGCCATCATCATATTGTCATAGGAACAGTCTGTTCAGGGAATATTATAAATTATTGTAAAACACAATCATGTTCCATTTTCATCATCGCCATCACCTAAAATTATATAAAAAATTTTTATGTGCAAGTTGGTTTTTCAATACGCTGGGGAATCTTGCTGAAATGAAGGCTTTTAAACGAGAAAAAAATTTATTCTCAAAATTCAGCATTTCAATTCAAAGCGCTAAACGCAGTTAATAAATAATTCCAGAAATGCTAAGACATTATTCAGATCGAGAAAAAAACCTTTTTTAATCAAAATTATGTAATTTAGTTCTGGGAAACGAAATTTTTCTGAAACTGGTAGGATAGTTGGCCGGAGAAAGCAAAAATTACCATACGCACTAAATTGGGAGAGGTGAAAATTTTACGTTAAAATATCCTTTACAGTAGAGTAATTTTTAAACAACTACACTGCTTGGAGTAATAGCTCTTTGAATTTTGAAACATCTGGTAATTCGAAAATCAAAAAATACTTGACTTAAATTTCATGGAAAGCATTTTAACGGTTGCTGTTAGACAAAACTTTAGTTTGTGAGGTCTTACTTATAAATAATAAAACTGCACATCGAATTGCACTCATCAGCCCCGATTAAATCGGAAATGCCACAATTGGTAGTCACAACAAAATTTGGCGCACCAGGTTTCTAAACGAGAAGTCGCTTTAATTCAAATACATAGGCAAAATTTTCGGCCAACTAAGTTCAAGCCAATTTACCGACATCGAAAACGGGAAAAAATTTTCGTTTTTCACTCTTAAAATTCCTACTACAGGTTTCTTATTTAATAAATTTAATCCAACCTTAAACCAATTCTACTGAAGTACCGTCGCTAACCTGTTGTCACCGAGACATTTCCATGACATTCTATACACACTCATAAGCTGCGCGACTTATGGGTCACCAGCGTGTCCAATTGGCAACGACTCCTTATTGTTAGCCGGAGTAAGCATGTATCATCCCCCCTGGTAGGAATCGAGGTACCGCGCGCAACACCGAGAAAGCACTTTGAATCAACGCAAGAGAATAGCCGAAATATAAGCTATATGGTTACAGTACATATTGTACAATTTATATATTCAACTTATAATATTTTAACATATTTTAGCCTTAGGGTCATTTCACGCTACGATGTCCTTTTGCCCCAGAAAAAATGACTAATGACTTTTTTGGCTCCGATTATCTTCATTTTTACACCCTATGACCAAAAACGTCAAGGATCAGTAATTTGAGGTCGTTATAGTAAATTTTCTAACCGTTTTTATGCTATGACTTCTCAAATACAACCCCCTGCTGCTCAGCAAGGTACCATAAAATGGCTTCTATGCATCTAGCCTCGATTTTGTGATCGTATCTCGTGCAGCCCGTCAGCGCGGTCAAAATGACGTTATGCGGAACTCCGTATATAAAAAATTAAGCTTTTTATGCCTATTCTTGGGTCAAATTTAACACTTTTAAAACACGGGGGTGCCGATTTATACCGGTTATTAAATGGAAACGAAGCGGCCATAAACGGTAGCTATTTATATCGGTAGTTTAGCCTGGGGGAAGTGTTATGCAAAAAAATTCACAACATACCCTTTGCCAGATATGTTAGAATGCCGGAAGTGACTTGTGGTCGGGGGGTGGTAAAATTTGGCGGGGAGGGAGGGTAAAAATGTGAAATGGCCACTTCGACCGTGTTAAACCAGCATAGTTAACTTGAAAACGGTATGTAAGATATTCTATACCACAATTTCCACTATGAGGGTACAAAACGGCAGCCCATATCAACTGCCAGTGTAATATTTCCAAGGATGCTGAAAACAATAGAGTGATACTTTTATAATTATCCATGGCTCATGTACCCTTTTTAGGTTGGTACTGTATCCCCAGGAACCCCCGAGATCTATGCATGGTTTCGTGGTTTTCCATCATATTATGCTGTTTTTGCACATGCTATTCAAAAGGAATTCCAGGTTGTTGAAAAGGGCGGAGTAATTCCTCTGAACGTATCTGCTAACTGCTATTCTGAAATTGTATTGTATCTACTGCCCACCATGGATCATGAATAACTTTGAGCTTTTCAATGTACTGTTAAGATTTAAATCTGCAATAAGATTTACAAGGTTGCTGAAAACGCTGAAGTAATTGCCTTGAACGTAACTGTAATCGATACTGTACTGGTTGGAATACTACGAGATCTTCTATCTTCTGTGACACCCTTGAGCCTTGCGTGCTTTTCAAGCCACGTCTATAATTTGCTATAACAGCGGTGAGACGGATCGCTGCGCACTCGTTGGTGGACCCTCCTTATACTATTCATTAAATATATTATCTCGTTGGCTGCCGAATTAATTTGTCTAACGTGCTACATAGTGTTTAACAAAATTCCCACGATGCTACGATTCGAACACGGGTTGCATGATTGTGAACAGTGTACGCAAACCATGCGCTCTGTAGCGACTATTGCTTGGTTCCTCAAGAAACCTCGGAAGCGAATGAATAACGCTTAGACTGTGCAAACCCAATGCAAACGCATATATCATAACCTCAATTTGTACAAACTTAACACCACGTGCTGTCGTCATTAGACGTCAGTCGCCATTAATGAAATCATTTAGATAATTTATTTACAGTATCTCCGCGTTTTCGTCAAATCCTCAGTTGGAAGTCGAATTTCTAGCCAACAAGCTTGATCTGTAGAGCTCCCCGAGTTTGGCTTCACGAAGCAATTTTGAAAAGCAAGATAACTGTTCATACAAATAAATTTCAGCTGGACAAACACGGTAGCAAATGTAACTGTCACACAATTAATACATTAACTGCTTTAAATATTTATAATATTCCATATGATGTAACCGTCATGCCTTAGGATAAGCAAATGCATTCGAATCTCAGCTTGATCTTATGCATATAGAGACGAGTGATGCCCCGTTTCGGTATACATTATTTAGGCAAGAATTATTACTAGCCAAAGAAAGATCATGATTGTGCTTAAGTCCCCTACGTCGATCGGCGATCACCGTCATTATCGCGTTCAACAACATTGTCGTTTATTGATCACTGCAAATACTTTGAAGTACTTTAAACACGAAATTCCAAATCTTCATCGTTATCACCGTCACAATCGTCGTTAATCTCGTCTACAACTACAGCATCAACCACCTCACCGTTTTATCGCTGCAAATGCTTTACTTTTCAAGGTGACCTAGTATACCTTTACGCAACACACCGCATACCCACATCCCCGTCTTCAACATTATCTTTTACTTTTTTGTCGGTACAAAACATTTTTAAAGACCATTAAACAATAAATATATACCTCCATCGGCAGCACCTTCACCATCACCGTCACCTTCGTCTTCTACAACAACATTATCATCCACTTCTTCATCGCTGCAAAGAAAGAGAAGAAATTTCACACGCACAGATAAAATATAATTTCTAATTACTAGTATAATAAATTGCTGTCCGGATACGATTTCGATGCGGAAATTGTCCCCGGTAACGACTGTGTGGACAATCTTTAGTTAAACTGAGATCAAGAAATTTCACACGCACAGATAAAATAAAATTTCTAATTACTAGTGATGGGCAATAAATTGCTATCCGGATACGATTTCGATGCGGAAATTGTCCCCGGCAACGACTGTGTGGACAATCTTTAGTTAAACTGAGATCAAACTTTAGCTGGAACAACCCGCGATGTTTCGCACTTTTAAGACGCAGGATTTTTAAGATTCTGTTTTTGCTTGGAAGTTCCTAAATTCAAACGTATACGTTAAACTCTATCTCTGTCCGTCTCTTGTACCAACATTATTAGTGCCAACTAGTGATTGTGATAACCCAGAAGTAGTGAGTCGCTCAGAGTTATATGTTATCCGAGTACGGGAGTGCGTCTACACGGAAGCAACGAAACTAACAGGCAGTAACGATAGTCAAGCTTTTCAGGGAGATGCCGCCAGCATAATGGAGACAATTACTGTATTACTAGTTGCAACCAATTTGAGACCGGCACAAGCACTGGTAATATTTCTAAGCATGAAAGGTCAACATTTTTAAGGAGAGAAAATGTCAGGGTAGTACGAAACCAAGATAAAGAACAGAGCAATTGTAAGTAATATTCAATGTTGCCAAACCTACAGCGCACGAGATTGAAATTGCTTTGAAACTATAACACATAATTAGGTCCTGTTTAAAGAATCATGGGCAAACCATGTGTGGCACATACTCAAGTTTAGCAATCCAAACTGAAAATCGAATACATTTAAATTTCATAGTTACTGAGATTCGCTTCAAAATGTCTTTACCTTTCTCCTTCTGTGCCATTTTCAATAGCGTCAAAATCCGGAACAAGGAAATACTGTAATGGGTTCGGCCACATGTCGTCCTTCAGCACCTGAAACAAACGATACGTTGTGAATTTTACTTAAAGCCAAAAGCCACATGTAAGCTTGCATCGAAAGAATCCACCAAGTCACAAACTACAGACCGTTACGGTAGCATATATGTCATACTGGCTTCTTCAAACTTGCAAAACGATATATGGACGGTCAGCCAGTCCGCAACTAGGGAAACTGACAGCATCTGAGAAAATTTCTCATCGTTCATATGGGGGTCACGCAGTTGAACCGAAAAGAACAAAAAGTGTTATCAATATCAAAAAACGTAATGTTTAATGATTGACTATAATAATGAATATCCAACAAGTAGTGATATCGGCAAATGGATCCGGACCGGTCAATACCATTGCTGTGTCATTCATAACATGCGTTACGAAAACATTTCTCTAAACAAGATGTATGTCAAATGTATATAAAAATAAAGCGTCAACAAAAAAATTGTATGTATATTAGCTGGAAACACATTTTGCACCTAGTCTATCCACACTGAGAAATAAGTATGCTCAGGTTGCAATACGACTAGCCAGTAGCTCACAAGCGAGCGCAAACGAAGCCAGCACGGCTACTAAGAAATACTAGCGTTACTTCTGTACTATTTAAAATGAGTTGTGTGAAAATGTTCGGACTCAAAAGACCACTCACAGCCTGTAGATAAAATGATATAGCAACAACAGGTATCCGACTGTAAACCATCGTGTGCAGCGCCCTACATAACTAGTAACTCTATTAGAATTGCAGAATGTATTGAAACATAGGTAAACTTACGGTTTTTCGTGCACAGCCAATCAGCTCTCGACAGCAAATGCAAGCTATCAGCCTCCCAGGCGTCACAATAAAATTAGCAATTTGGGTCGATGAACCATGGGGCGAATGTAAACCCAACATCAACAATGAGTTTCCCATGCCCGATAACCTCCAAGTAAAACTTTTCAGCTGCCCAGAACGCTAGAACAAATTTTCTAGTTTTGGGTCGAGGAACCACGAGGGTGCCATGCTTCAAACCCCATTACTCCGGAACCGGAGGCTTAATCAAAAAAACAAAAAAAAAGACGCATCGGAATTTATCGTTTTACTGTGAAATAAACCAACAAGAGAACAAAATTAGAAAGTTAAGATAAAAAAACCTTGCTTCCAAAAACGGTTCTAAAATGGGGTAAAACCCACATTTTCACCTCTGATCCAAAACCACCATGGGTCGCAGAGTAAAACCAACACTGGCAATGAGTTTTCCATGCTCGAAAACCCTAAATGAAACTTTTCAGCCACCCAGGACGTCCGACCCAATTTTCGTATTTACCTCAAAATACCATACCTCAAACCCCATACCTTTAGAACCGGAGCCTTAATCGAAAACAATAAATAGACATCGGCATTTGTCATTTTACTATGAAATAAAACCAACCAGAGAAATAAATTCGAAGGTTGAAATAATAATAACCTTGCTTCCGTGAGGGGCACTGAAATGGGGTAAAAACCCTTATTTTAACCTCGGATCCCCGAACCAGACCGCTAATCAAAAAACGCTCGCGGATGTACGCGGTAAACCGATTATGCCGGTTCGGATGAGCCCAAGATCATGAAAATCGGTGTCTTCATGATTTAAATTAAAAGTTAAGCCGTTCCCGGGTTATGACCGATCACATACACAGACGGAATTTAAAAGTTTTCACCCATGCAAAACATAATCTCCACTACGTTGCACTACCGTCTGACAATTCTTGATGACTTGTAGGTAATACGTAAACAAACAGCTGAGTACAGACTATATTCTAAAAATTCCGGTTCATACACCCTAAACGCATTGAAAACCCATGAAATATGACAGTTGGACGTTAGGTAACCAAATCATTGTAATGTGCCTTTAGAAATGCCTATATATCGATCATCTTTGATGCTCTACAGTCGAAGGCATTAGGTATTACCGAATCAGATCTTGGTTACATATTTATGCTAGAATGCATAAAGCATCTTAATAACATTGGTAAGAGAAATAGGCTGAAACTAGGATGAATTAAAGGGCATTCCGGATTACTTGTGAATGAATTGGCCGAGTAGTTGGCTAAGAAGGGAGCCGACATTGCTTTTGTGGGTCGCGAACCTTGTATTCCTATAAGTATATATTACAAGAGTTAAGACCTCCGTCAAAGGTTGTGCATATAGGGACCATCAGCCAAAATGGCGGGATGGAAATAACTGCTTGCAGACTAGGTATTTCTTCAAAGAAATTGATAAAAGGAAATCCATGTTTCTATGGAAATTTAATAAAAATAGAGTATTGCAGTAATTTCTTAGTGGACACGGCAATTTTGTGAAACATTTGAAAACTTTGAAGATAATATGATAAGCGCAGAAAGTGTGGTAAACATTTGGAAATTGCAAAACACATTACTTTTGAATGCAGTAAACTAAGCGATTTAAGATTGAAAATCTTTGGGTGTGAAAGTTTGAATAGCTCCCATGGCTATAAACTAAAATTGACTAAATTACTAGGTTTCTGGAATAGGATTAGATTATATTTTTCAAACAGATTTGGAGTGCTTGAAAAAACCTAGGGTCTAACGAGATTATATTAACGCTTCTCCCTCTCATTCATTGATGCCGTGGACGCAATACATAATTCAGAAATACCTATATATATATCGATCACTATTGATGCCCTGCACGTAATAGATAATCAGACAAATGAAAATCCACAAACCCTTGAAACCTATGGAAACGTATAATATAGTCTAACTGGACTCTAGATAGTAAAACCATCGTATGAAATATCATCGCTAAATTTTAGCGTGCTTGATAACCTAATAGGTACCTATTGTAAGGTAAAAAAAGCAACATCACAGCGAAATTTGAAAAATCGCTATTTCTGGCAAAGGTGGCGCAGAACCATATTCGGTCCGAGAGCGACACAGAGAATGGTCCCATAAAAAGGTAGTTCTAGCAATGTTGTAGTTCTTGATGAGTTGATTCTGAATGATGGTTTCCTTTTTCGCTTTGAAGCCTTTATCGCGAGACATGCGCTGCGAAACCCTGATAAACATATACCAGATTTGGCAAAGAACCCTTAAAAACCTGTTTTGCCTTTTTGAGCCGGAAGATGGGGTCAGAGCTGTTCGCGTTCAACTAAAGCGCACATCATTTTTGCTATCTAATAACAAAAATTTGTCGAAATCTATTCACCCGCATATGAATTATGAATGACAGTCATAGACAACAAAAGAAATTTCCACGATTGCCCCCTAGCACCCCCAGTGGAAAATCTGCTCATTCTGTTTCAATCACAATAATCTTTCAACTTTCAATGTGAACGCTATCCATTATACTCCAACTAAGGGCGTAGCCAGGGGTGGGCGGTTGCAGGGGTTACGACCTTCCCCTTTTGGTTCAACCCCAACCAAAATTTTTTTGAATGATTCCGGTTGAAGAATATGTCGGAAATTGTCATAAAACTAGCCTCTCTCGCATTAGAAAACAGTTACTTTCAACCGTATTTTTGACCATACCACATTTTTGTATAAAAATTCGCTATTTTTGGTATATAACACTTGCATTTTTTACTTGTTTACGGTGTACTTAATATACCAATTCTTGTTCTGGGCTAGGAAATGCAATTTCATTGAAACTTTCTCCGCTCTACACTGTTAACTCGTAGAAGTGTGCATCACTAAATGACCTACCCTCCTGGACCCCGCTTTCACATTTCTGAGCGCGACCCCCCGGACCCCCCTTTTAGGTACCCACTGTGGGCCGCGAACCCCTTTTTAAAATTCCTGGCTACGCCCTTGACTCCAACTGAAATATTGGTCATTTACGAGTAGTAATAACACAATTTCCTATACAGAAACACGAAACAATATATATTTGAATATCAAAGCTGGAAGTGAAGCACGGAACAATGATTGGATGAGTTAGAAGGCTAAAGATACAGTGACCCGGTTCAAAACCAATCTATATTGTGACAAAGTTCCTTCAATATCCAGGAAAAGTTGCTGAACAAAATGTATCATTGTCTACAAACAAATTCTGTACGAGTCACAAAAGAAATTTTTGCATCAATAAAGACGCATATATATATGAAATATATCATTAAACGTCTTAATATAGAATAAATTGTACTGGTGACGCGTCTGTAATAATGCTCATCCACATTCGAGGCAAAGTAAACATATATATACCTCGGCAATATCATCCTCACACGGATCAGCATTGTTTGAAAACCATATGAAAAATGTGCTTGGTGGAGCGTCGGAGTCATCGAGTCGGTGCCGACCTTTTTGTAAAGCAGTGGCCAAGTTCTTCGCCAGATTCATACCATCCTTCCAATTTATTTCTGTGGACGTTGACGATGGAAGACCTAAAATATTTTGGAATGCTGGTAGACCCACAATTTTGCTACGTAGCATTGCTGTATAAAACAGTTCCTTTCAAAATTACAAAACAATCTCTAGCAACAATACTATGCATTGCCAGAGGGTCTAGATGCCAGAGGTCCTCTTCGGTAGGAAATTTTTTCATTTTCGTCAGATCGCAGTAAGAAAAGAATTACGTCAGAAATGCAACATGAAGATATGAAACTTACATCAAAAATTCGCTCAATTTAAACACATATAAATAAACACAGATAGATTTAAGATTGTATATCGACGAAATAGTTGTAGATCATTTTGGTTACTAGGTAACTGTGAATGTATGAAACTAGTAACTCTATCGAGATTGCAGAAAGTAGTGAAGCATTGGTACTCCTACTGCTTTTGCGTGCGCAGCCAATCAACTCTCGATAGCATACGTCGATATGCTATATGTGAATACCACACAATACCGCACAAGTTAGAACAAAACTAACTCCGGCAATAAGTTTCCCATGCACGAAAGCTATCCAGGGCAAGCTATCAGCCTACCAGGACGTCATAATAAAATTGAAAATTTTAGATCGATGAACCATGGGGGCGCCATACCTCCATTCCCATGGAACGATGGGTCGCAGAACAAAATCAACACCGCCAATGAGTCTCCTATTCCTGAGAACCCCCAGGTGAAACTTACTAGCAGCCCAAGACGGCAGAACAGATTTTCAAATTTTGGGTCGAGGAACCATTGGGGGGCCATACCCCCGTACCTCAAACCCCATAAATCCAGAACCACAGCCCTAATCGAAAACAAAAAAGATGCATCGGCGTTTATCATTTTACTATGAAATAAAACCAACCAGAGAAAAAATTTGAAAGTTAAAAATAACCTTGCTTCCGTGAAGTGTACTAAAATGGGGCAAAAAACCCATATTTGGACTAAGACCTCAAATCAATAAACGCTCGTGTAAATTGACTAAACCGGTTCGAATGAGCCCAAGATTATGAAAATCAGTTAAGTCGTTCCCGAGTTATGGCCGATCACACACACAGACGGAATTTAAAAGATTTCACCCTGCAACACACAATCCCCACTACGTTTCACTACGTTCTGATAAGTTTTTGTTTTAAACACTTTTCGCCGACATCAGTGGGGCTAGACCCCTTTTCAAAATCCTGGGTAATCCCCTGGTACTGGTACACATACGGCTTACGCTTAACAACGTTACTAGCTATACGAAAGATATCACATCAGATATTGAGTTTATGACCATTGGAAGTAAAACGCTATTTTCGATCCAAATTAATATACCACACAATTGCGAAAATAGGCAAATTTAGTCATTTAAAACGATTTAAAAAATTGACTACACAGCACAAATTGACAAATTAGTAAGCATATGAAACTTAAGTAACAATTTTAGCAAACTCGATAATAAATATACCAATGTGAGGCTACTTATTTGTTTATTTGTATACAAAAAGACGTATACCCTAGGTCGTAAGTTTAATACAGATGTTGCGGACAAAATTATTCAGATGCTGTTATATATATACAGTAGACCTTTACCAAAAATAAAACCCTACTCTTGGGTAATTTCGCCACAGCACTCGCCATTATAACATCCCGCACATTCGCCCTTACCGAACCTCTAAAAATCTCTCCATGTTCGATTTTGACTCAGATTTCTCAGAACATCAAAATACAGAAAACAAAAAATAAAGGGCGGGACAAGAGCATTATGAGAGTAGTGTCGGGTTAATCTGACAAACAAGTAACTCGCAAAGCGAAGTGAAACGAAGTGAGTACTCTGCGATTAGCGGCCACTTCATCGTTTCGTCTGCTTCGACCTTAGCTTTGCGGATGAAGGCAGGTCTGCATGTCTAGATGAAACTCTAGAGCGACATCGCTTCGTTTCAAGGCGCTCTGGTTCGCTCTACGTGGTCTCCCGTAGTCACGTTTTACAATACGCTACGTACAATATTTAGAAGGTATTCTCCAGCTAGCGTGCGAGCTATTAAAGCACTATATATATTGCGCAACCTCTATATATAGCAGATATTGCGTAACTGAAATGCAATATGCTGCAACATTGCGAGGTTGACCCAAATGCAATCAATCATACTAAAACCAAAAAAATCGAAGCTTTGTAAATGGGCCTGACAGAACTAAATCCAGCCCTATCCCACTGCAAGAATACGATAAGCAAAACAGTTCGCCGACGGCAAAATCATCGTATTCAGCGTACTTAAAAACCTATATAAAATGTTTTGATCCTCCTACCCAGCAATGACATACCACAAAAAAAGACTTCTATCATTTTAAGCAGAAAGATGTGGTCGGCGGGTTTAGCATATAATGAAAGGCCGCAAGTAAACTGAATTTGTGATCAAAAAAATTGTGAGGATCCATACATCCGGTGATGAGTTAAGATCTCCGTAAACGACAAAAAATTTGTACGATGTTTGCCGCTAGCAGAGGTATTGGTGGAAACTAACCAATACAAAAGATGAACACAGCGCAAACATGGGCAGAACAATTGAAAATTCCGCCAAGTACAGAGTTAACATAGGACCCCACATGAAAGCCTCCTCTTCATTTTTGCCGCCAATAGAAAGACCAGAGCGCATAGTATAGATTAGTTTTTAACAAGGTTACGATACATATCTTCAAAAACACTTGTAGGATTTTATACAATGTACCATATTGGTTGGTACGCTATGAACGTCTGAACGTATTGTGAAAACCAAATTACGATCCAAAAACTAAATGAATCGTATATATACCTGTGTCGCCAAGATGGAATTCCTTAACTATGACGTCGTTCGCAAAAAATGGGTTTTCGTCAAAATGAAATTTTATTCTGTATCCAGATTTAATATCGTCAAATTCTTCAACCTATAATTGCAATAAGTAGTACAACGTTATGTGGAGAGATTTGCAAAGATATTCAAAGCCAGATATGAGAAAGTGTCCCAAAAATGTTCATACATGACCAAAGCGTTTTATATTTGGGTCAAAATTAATCATATTTGGCATTTGCACGTTCGGAGTCTTATGACGGTAACGACCAGGGAATAACCGGAACCGGAACCAGCAACCGGAACCGTCCATTTAAACCGGATCCGGAACTTGGTCTTCGAAATTTATATATAGTAAAACAGATGAAGGAAGAAATCAAGGTATAGTGGATTTAAAATGTATTAAAAATAACGTTTACATTAAACTTAATGTATTGCGATGGTATTATTGCCTTTCTGAAACTTTAAAGAGACTGAGGAAGCTAATAATGTTTATTTATCGATCAAATATGTCGATTTTTGGACACCCAGAGCAAAAATGTCTTCCATTATACACTATTACGTATACTGCGTCAAATTGGAGCGTAGAATATACGCTTTCGCCCTGTCTCCAGTCGCCTTCCTTTACTACACATACGTTTGTTACGTGTTCTTCTGTAGGAAACTTGAAATTATTGGTTTATATGATTGTAAGAGAAAATAATAGATAGAAGGTAATTTTCTGATCAGGTACACTGTTTAGGCTAGCGTTGGACAAACAGTGCCAGTAAGTTAGATGATAATGATGATAACTTTCTAATCAGAATGTTACAATAAGACACACTGTGATGCTGCTCGCACAGTTTCAATAAAAACAGTTCTTTGCCAAGAAAGCAGTTTAGCTGCGTTGCAGATAACATTAGTTTACTTCAATTTAGACTGATTTACCAAGTTTACAAGCGCATTGGCGGTTCTTGAAGCAATTTATGTTAGCCAAGCATACCCTAAGTACTTCTGCGTCAGCCATACTCTGTTACCGAATTGGACCGGTTTAATTGAAACGTCCCGCACAGACTTCTGGATGTGTAAAATAGCTGCTACAAGCAACGACCTGGCTTTGATTTAACAAACTTCTGCTTATTATTATAAAAATTCCTACTGAAATTATGTGCCCTACTTACGTTTCAAACGGCAAATTGCTTAGTTAATCTTTTCTTTTGCGTGGTTGTATTGGAGCTTGATCATTTTATAATATATATATTACATATGTTTGGATCATAGATGAAGCAAAAAACGTGGAAAATTTCAAACAAACTTTTTAAACCGGAATTCCTTTTCCGGTATGGTTTTTACCCTTTGCCGGAACCGCAACCGGAACACGATTTTCGCCGGAACCGGAATTCCGGTTACTCGAGGTAACGACATATGCCCAATATATGATTAATATACAGTCTCTCAAGAAGACTGAAAAAGTTAAAAGATACTTTTAAGCTAATGCTGACATAATGAAATCGAATCGTTAACTTCATATGATTTTTGAAAGCAGTGGTGTCGCACTGAAATTTGGAGAAACCAGGTGAATTGCATTATTTCGCCGCACGCCTTTGAAAGAGTGATAAATTAAAATGTCGGAAACTCCATAACCACAACCACATCTCTAATCCTGGATTCTCCAATTTGGTACGAAGGCCCCTATTATTTCATAAAATTTTTAGGGTCCTCTGAAAAAAACAGGTGCGACCCGGCAAAATTTTGAATTCCATGGTTCAATTCCTATTGGATTTTTTTTGCTTCAACAGGTAAAAACCCTTCAGCTGACTTAAAAGCTAGTAGCTTGTCTTATCTCCTAGGCGGTGAATTCTGAGTGTTGAAGATGTAATTAGATAGATGTACAAAAATATATCGAGCATCAAATTACAAAATGAACCATGAATTAATGTACATGAGACCAAAAACACTTATATATAGCTCGAGCGGTTGTGACGGTATTACCATTTCCATGTATTTTGGGTCCCATGGGCTCATGGTAAAATCGTTTTGACCCGACCCTGCAGCGTAAATAATGACAATGGCAGCATACAATTTGCAACTACATAGATGATGAATGCCAAATGAGACCCAAAACCTTTATATCTCGAGCGGTTGTGGAGATGTTACCATTTTTGTATATTGGATCTCATGGGCCCATGCTGACCCAAATCCTACGTCCTAACAGAACAATTTAAAGGAAAGCATTATATATACAACCTTATTTACCCTACAAAATGAGCCCAATTTTACACAGACATCTACACGTTGTCCAGTTATATAGGTGATGTGCAATTTGACCTTTAATCCACTTTTTCGGCGGGAAGTTGTTGGAATCGATCTTCGCGCCTAAGTAAAGGGCATAAATAGATATGTCATGCTTAAAAATGAGCTATTGCTTAAATCAATCAGCCAAAGTTGAGTCATGCGTGTTGTGTCACCCTAAAAACGCAATATATAACGGACATTGTCAAATTTCACTACTGTCACGGCTAGTAAGAATTCTTCGCTTCGCTCGTTTCACTCACTCAGAATTTTAAAGTCCCATTTTAAAGTTAAAAGTTCGGTTAAATTATTTCAAGTTAAGTTTAATTTCGTAGCGTGTTTTCTGTCACGGCTAGTAAGAATTCTTCGCTTCGCTCGTTTCACTCACTCAGAATTTTAAAGTCCCATTTTAAAGTTAAAAGTTCGGTTAAATTATTTCAAGTTAAGTTTAATTTCGTAGCGTGTTTTAACATGAAAAAGAGACAAACAGCATAATAGAAACATCATCGAGTAATAAAACCTGGATCTTGACATTTCGACACAAAGCCGTACTTCTAAATGAACACATTAAAATGAACAATTCATGATTGGAAGCAGTGCGCTCCTCTGCCCCAGATGTAGCATTATGATGAACGCGTACCATATAGTGGTAAAGAATAGCTGAACAAGCACAAACTATATAATGAACATACAATGATTTTACACTGACCTCTACCTTAGCCATATAATGCAGGCATTCTTCTTCTTCCTCATCTAGTATAGCAGAGATCTGAGGATGGTTAACAAACTGAAACAAGACAATATATATAAGTATAATTTTATTTAACAAAAATAGGTGCAATATGTATGGAATTATACAAGACTACATGTGTACCTAATCAAAGCCAACTTATGCGTGAGGGCACTTTAGGTGCGTACAGCTCTGACGTTCTTTTGTCAAGAGTTCACGATTGTGATGAACGCGAACAAATCACGATTTCCTCTTATGTAATGGTGTACGATTGACGATGCACTAACGGGTAGCCACTGTTTGCGGCCACTATTTTGCGATTTAGAAACGTTATGTAATTTTACTGACCGCATACATGTATAAAAGCGATTACTAATCACCTTTTTTCATATGCTATAATACATAAATAAACCGCGAACATAGCTGCGTTATTCAGAATGTTATTTTATGAACGCACATAAACGTGCAAAATTGACAAGTGTGCGCGAACGCAGATTCCATTCTTATATCACAGAGCCCTCGTTTGCATTCACAAAAGTGCTAATACCAATGGCACAAAATGTGAACGCGAATCTCTGCGCGAATCAATTTGTGATTTTGGCAAAACAACAACAACCTTGGCTTAAGCACCTAAAGTGAACTCACGTATTCGCTCTACGGGGAAAGACAACGGAACCGAGCTTTCCGCCTAACCAATGGGCACCAAATTGATATTTTAAGCTTTTCCATGAGTTATCGCACTAGTCAGTCCTCCTGCAGAAATTGAGGTATGCTTGTCATCATAAAAACCCTATAAGAGACATTCTCAAATTCCACCACTCTACAGGTAGTAAGAATTCTTCGCCTCGCTCGTATCACCCACTACGCTGAAAATTCAACTCTAGCATTTATGCTATTCAAAACAGTGGCCTATATTGCCCCCATAGTCGCCTTACGTTTGGATATAATATAAGGTAGTTAAGAATATTTAATACTTGTCTTGGTTATTAATCTGTCAATTGAAGAAAAATTTAACATAAAATCACATTGTTAGCCTGATATGTTCTTGGTGCCCGGCACCTACAAATTAGATCAAACAGCCTCACCAGCCGGCAGGATCGAAAGATTTCTGAAGGCTGTATCGGTAGTTTAGTTTAATACAAAATAACCTGAAGCACTAAAACTGGGGTTTTTTCAACTAACAAAAAAATTAAAAAGTGACGTAAAAATATTTCATAAATGGCACATAGCAACACTATCAGAATCGCAAGCAGACATCAAATGAAATGTTCGTTCGCAGGACACCGTCCCTTCGTTCACTCAATTTTATATCGCAAATACAAAATTACAGTACAGCTTAATAATCTTACCGCAGTCACCCAAAAATTCGGAATTTTTCTAATTAGCTCATTCCGCGTATCAAATAACGGCCGTCGGAGCTTGTTGTACTTTTGCTCAACTTTGAGTATTTCTTCTGATGCTTTTTCGTTTAGTTGATCGATATCGTTCTGACACGCATCGATTTCCTCAAGCGCCTTTTGTGTGACTGAATTGAACTCGCCTCTATCGACGTCGTCGTCATCAACGCCGATGCTAGGTTCTGCAGTGCCGGCAGGCATTTTACGTTGCTTGGACGGCGGGCCTTCCTGTTCACCACCACCTACAGTACCGTTGGCTGCAGCCTCGACATCGCCGGTTCGTTTAACTGCCTTGGTCTCGTCAACAGATTCAGACATAATTAAGAAATTAGATCAACTATTAGTGACTAACGTATAAAATATTTACCAGCTAACTGTAAATTACAACTGTCACGCGTTAAAATCAGTACGTACGCACACAACTACGCGTAAATTATTGTTAAACTATTCAACTAACACATTCAATGTTTCGCGGCCTTCCATAGTCCCATTTAAAATAACAGGCACAGATTACTTTAAAGCAACAAAAATCAGTATATGGAACGGACACATATATACAGGATGCCCACGGCTCAATGTGTCTCAAATTCCAGGAATTTTTAATATGAACATGAAACTAAATAAAATTGAAATGCAAATATCAAATTCATGTTTAATCGACCCACAGTTAATTCAGCATATTCTTATTTAAATTTCTCTTACAGATTTTTTAACAACAGCAACATGGTTTATAACCGGTCAAACCAGCCTTATTACACAGAACTGTTATGCTTTGCCTATTTTCTGGCGAGTCCAAACTGGGGTTGCCGGCATTTTGGGCTGCCCCTCGACAAAACGGAGGTTGGCTTCTTCAAAGTGGGTGTGGTGGAATAACATTTTTCGGTGCCCCTGCCAACAAAAACAGGCGTCGTCCGCGGCTAGGACTCACTGGTAAAATTTTTAGCTTCCACCGCAAAAACACCACAGATAACATAAAAATTGACATAATTTTTATAACAATCCGTTTCTGATGTCAAAAACTTAATGAAATTCAGTTTAAAATTTAAAAGTTTAACTTAATTTCCAATTTAACTAAATTCAAATTGTTTAGAAATTTGCCTTTCGCTGAAGTTACTCCATCAGTGGTGTTTTACTTAAAACCTATGGCAGCATCCGTGATCATTGGTGTAATTGTTAGAAGCAAAATCAAATGTACTGAGCACTGCATGATGGCTGTTCAACGTGCTAACAGTGTGGACTGTTCAACATGCCAACAGTGTCTACGTCACATAATCAACTTTACCACATCATCTTTTCTTGCGTTATATAAATCACTCATTCAACCACATCGTGAGTACGTTTATAAAGCTTGGAGCCATTTTCAAAAAGATACATATATATCGATAGAGGGTGTCCAGCAACGTGCAATTACGCTTCTGCTGAACATGCGTCATATAGACTAGTATGATCGACTGACATTCTTAAAACTTCAAACTTTTGAAAATCGGTATGTGCAGAATTTAATTCTACTGTATCAATTTGGTCAAGGAAATATTGCCACAAATTTGTTGCAGTTGTTTGATGCTGGCTGGTCAACTGCATACGGCCATTCATATAAGATATATAAAGGCAAAATGCTCACCACGTTGCATGGTAGGACTGCATTTCGTCACAAATCGAATCGTGTCCACTGTCCACATGGAATGTCCTATCTAGTTATGTCGTGACAGCCCCCTCCCATGCGTCTTTCAAGGCTGGGCTCCACGCTTCATGTTCCATTCAGGCACTGTAAATGTTATCCTATCTTTTTACAGTTTCAGGTCGCCAGCTATTGTTAACAAGTTCATGGGTAAACTCAAAGGCAAACACAGTCACTCCCCAGATGGTTTCACTCAGTATTTTCTTAAGCAACTAAAAGATATGTTACCTATGTTATCCACATTCACATATTTTTGAACAATCGTTTATTAACGGGCTCGTACCTGATATGTGGTTGCAGGCTGATGTTGCAATTTACAAAAATGGATCTTCTTCTGACCCATTAAATTATCGCCCGGTATCTCTATGTAACTGCTGTAAAACTATGGAATCAATTATAAACTACGAATTGATTCAACATACGTACTTCATCAAATCGATTACTTTCTAAACAGCAACATGGGTTTTTAGCTAAACGTTCAACATATACTCGACTTTTAGAATGTGTAAATGATTGGTGTATTTCGATTGATTCTGGTAACTCTGTTGATGTAGTGTACATCGATTTTGCAAAGGCGTTTGACACGGTTTCCCGTAGGAAACTTATACATAAGCTATCGACTTTCGGAATAACAAATAGATTAAGATCTTGGATAGAATCATTCCTTACGAATAGGAGATTTAGAGTAAAATTAAATAACTGTTTCTCTAACTTTTATCCTGTTACTTCTGGCGTTCCCCAGGGCAGCGTACTAGGGTCCACTCTTTTTCTATTGTACATTAAAGATATCAGTGAATCTATAGATAATGTTACCTGTAAAATTTCTGCAGATGATGTCAACCTATATGTTCAGTGTTCACCAACTTCGAATAATTCGTCCTCATTGTTTTTACAAAACGCTTTAAACAGCGTTCAAGATTGGGCAAGCAAATGGCAGTTATCAATTTCTGTTCCAAAATGTAATGTATTACATTTGGGAAATATAGCAACTCAATCTAATTACATATTAAATGATAATGCAATCCCCATTGTGAAGATATCGGCGTTCAAATTCACAGCTCGTTGAAAAGTAGCGTTCACTGCAAGCAAGTTTCGACTAAGGCATATAAAATCATCAATATTTTATTCCGATGTTTCATGACGACAAATTTAGATGTTTTGCTATGGGCATATATTACGTACGTCCGACCGCTTCTTGAATATGCTTCTCAAGTATGGTCACCCTGTTACTTAGTCGACATTGATATATTGGAGCGAGTTCAACGATATTTCACTGGCCGGCTTTTTAGTAGGCTCAGATGGGAAGAAACGTCATATCCCCACCGACTTGACAAGTTAAAACTGGAACCACTCGAATTAAGGCGCCTACACTGCGACCTAGTAATGGTTTATAAAATTATTTCCAGAAACATAAATGTATGTGAAAGCTTTTTCGCTTTTTCTGGCATATTGCACACTCGCGGAAATTCTAAAAAGCTCTTAAAGAAAAAATTCAAAACGAACATTATGAAACATTCATTCACCGTCCGTGTTATCGATGCGTGGAATGGAACTCATTGCCTGAGTTCATTGACAACAAACCGCTGGTTAATGCCCCAAACTGCAAATCATGCAATTTTTTATTAAAAAAAGTAAATTTTGACCAGTTTTTGCGACATAATAGAAACCTTTAACAGTGTATATGAAATAACCCCTTAAATGACCTTGCCATATCTGTATTGTAATGTATATATTGTATTATATTTCTAACTTCTCTTGATTTAGAAATCAGTTGTTAGTGGAGCAATCCCTTACTGATTTTTTGTTTATTTTATGGTTGTCGGGTATCGCTTGTATGTCGCCCAAATGACAGTGTTACTTTTCACAAGATGGGTTAAAGGCATGCAAGTTGATGCTCTAAATTTTGTTTAATAAACATTTTTGTTGTTGCTGTTGTACTATTTGATATTCTAACTGCAGATTTTTAGATGCTATATGGAGTACTGTAGACTTAGCATATGATAAGCTAAGTTGCCATTTGTAGGCCCATAAATCAACATAACTAATTGCTCGCCTAAGTTTATAGGCGACGATATGTGGTTGTGCTCGTTTCAGCTTAGTATAAACTTTTATGTCATCAGCATACAATTTGCAATGTACGTTAACTTTACAACAAGGTTATTGATATTATAGAACAAAGTAGGACCAAAAACACTGCTCTGGGGAACGCCTGACGTTAACATAACACGGAGTTAACCACTATGATTACTGCTAATTAAAAGCAGACAAAATGTCACACAGCCTGAAGGTTTCTTTAATACCATGCCAAGCCAGTTTATGTAAGTTTTATGAGTGAAAGAGGTATAAGAAATTTTGATTTAAGGACACAGAAATTTCCAATTTTGAGTACAACAGTAGTAGCATACCTATGGTTTTGAGGTGTGGTAAAATAATAGTCACTATGTTCTCAACATATTACTGGTTTTCCTGCTTCTTTAACTGGTTTGAGCTTACATTAGCCATCGTTACAAACAAAAAAACCACTGACGGATTCCTAGCAGTTACAAGCTGTTTTACACATAACTTTCGTTATTTTAAATGTCTGTTAAATACTTATAAAAATCTTATATATTCTGAATACAGTAACACGAGAGGACCTAAAGTTTCTATAACGACAAATGCTTTCACAGTACAACTTAAACTCAGGACTTCGTGCTCAAAAAGCTACAAAACTGAAACAGGATTGCTAATGAGTGGCTAGCAGCAGTTAAAGATTTGCACAGTGTTTATCTGTTTTGAAACTAGCTTCAAGCTTTTATGCATCACAAAATATCACAGTACTGATAAAACAACAAAATGAAACCATTAACAAAACTATTGCTGTAAAAGATCAGGAAGAGTTAACGGGTAAACTTGAGTAAAACCTAAGGATAGCTACACAAACGTTCGCGGATTTATTATTGTGGGCGGAGTTACAAGCCTATCCCACCAATTCCACCAGCGAATCGAAATTCTATGCTAAGGTAAAACAATAACGTTGCCGCAAGATGAATCTGACCTAAAATTATCCATATTGTTATTATTTAATAACCTCGGCGTTGCACTTGCAAGAACAGAAAATTGGTGTAATCCATGCAGGGAAAAAGAATCCTGGTGTATTGCTAAGATACTAAGGACCAAAATATTTTAGCTAATAGCCGGAACATAACTGCATTAAATCTTATACATTGTTTCTGCTTCCAATTTTGAGGTTTTCATCATCTGTTAAAAAGTACGTTTCAGCGATTTAATTGCACCGCACCTGGTCGTATATGATACCGCAGTGCGCTGGGCAAGTATGATCAGACACTGTAATCTTAATATAGCAGATTATAATCCTTTATAACTTATATTATGGATTAACATAAATTCATCGCAAACTTGTGCATTGCTGAAATGCAAATATAAACTGGATTTGTGATAACTTCTAAATACGAGAATTGTTCGAGACTAAAAGTCGATTATTAATTTGCATGCAATGCCATAGTAAAAAACAGTCGTAATAATTTGATCAATCAAGCTTGTTGCGCTATGAGATGAATTCTCGGGAATTTATAACGTAAATAGATCTAAATGCAATGCTGGAACCTTTGAAATAAAACGCATGTGAGATTTTCTTTTCTAGCATAGTTGCGTCCATGATAGTGTAACCAGATATATTCTTATTTTTAGTATGCGTGAAGGCGGGACATTTTCCACAGTGTGTTTTAAACGTTTTGCTTTACATTTTAAACAAACACTTGATATATGCAATCAACGAAATAGGGCAATTCAATCCGTCATAAACATCGAAATTTTAGGCTAGCAGTTAACGTTAACAAAATAATACTATGTTTTAAGATTCGGTTAGCAAGCAGCAATTTTTAATAATATATCTGGGCTGCTAGGAAAATAAGTCCGTTTCTACAGCAACCATGTTTCGAGTTTTGAAATTTTTTGCATTAATTTGGAGCCAAATTAAAGTTCTTCACCTTTAGTTTAAAAAAGCTGTACACTGCAGTGACACCGCTAAATTTAGTACATATGAATTTGAATATTGACCAGTCAACATAAATCGTCAGTTTAGCTAGAATCATATATGTTCACACTCCGAGATCTGAAGAGATGTAGCCGGGGTCGGCGGAGGTGGCAGTAGGAGAGAAGATTATGTCTGGGAGTAGAGACCCTCAGGGGAAGTCGACAGGGCGGAAAGTAGCGACGAAAAGTTGAAGAAAAGTGTTGAAAATGAAGTACTCCAATTATATCCAAATAATAATCAAACAATAGGAAATACTCCTCATTGGATCCGCTTTCACCGGGCTTTATCAATGTACATATTGATAAGCTGTGCCCCATAATCGTAGCTCTTAATAAACGATTCTATTACAACAACGAGACGCCAGACCGCGAAATACTAGCAATCGTGGCACTTATTTAAAAAAACCAGGCGCCGACATCTACGTCATGAACAATTTTCGACCCGTCTAACCTGTCATTTCTCTTAAAGCTGATCGAGAGGTTATTTTCGTTCAGCTCTGCAAGCATATTAACAGTAGCGATTCTTTGCTATCGGTATGTCTACAGGAAAAGCCATTCCACTGAAACGGCTCTTCTGAAAATCTTCAGAAATATCCGAAATAACATGCACAAGGGCGCACCGTTATTCTAGTATCTCTGGATCTCTCTTCAGCTTTGATACTGTCAACCATAATATACTCATGCAACGTCTCTGCGACATCGACGTATCACAGTCTTCTCTACAGTTGTTCACGTCTTTACCTTACCTGACGCCGTCAACTGGTCCGCATTGGAAACTCACGGTCCGATCAGAAGAGGGGGCTACGGCGCCTGTAAAGTGTCGCGACGCCACCTCGGGAAGCGGGGGTGCGGCGACTCGGGAGGGGAGTGGTCCATCGCCGTGGGGACATGCGATGCCAAAAAGATCATGCGACGCGACGACGGGATGTGGGGCGACGGTGGTATGCGGCGCCACGGCGATGTACGGCGCCGCTGCAGGGTGATATTCTAGCGAACAGCGTGAGACGCTGCTACAGCGAAATTCCAGATCTGCCACTGAGGTTTTAACTGAAATGAAGTTTTGAAGGCTTATACACTAGTAGAATACAACTAAAGCTACTATCTAAGCCCTCGACATTTTTACTTTAATTGCTCTCTGATGCTTAGCATAGTGCTATTGTGCAATCTTGCGCCTACCAGCGCGAGGTTTAGGTTGTTTTCGTGCACATATGTGTCGCTGAGACTCAAAAAGGGAAGCAAGCTTAATGACCAACACTGCAGGCGTTTGATGTTGACCAGCGGCAATGGCATTGTTGTTTTGCATGTTCTCTGCTTTAGCGGCCGTTTTATTATTCGCTGTGCGCATATATTGATAGAGAAGATTTATATTTGCCAGAGCCGCGATGTTTAAATTTAAATTTTCAAATGTTTAAAAGTTTGGGAAGTCGCCAAAGAGCGGCCAGGGAAGACAGACAGGGAGGGGGATAGGGGTTAGTATAAAAGGAAAAGGATCGACGCAGCGTCGGGACCAGTCGAGAGTTGCTGCGACGATGTTAGCAGTTTTCGATTTGGCGGTTGTCGCCACTTTCACGTTGCTCGCTTGCTTAGTAGTTTCGCGGTTTTTCCCAGTTTTGCTTGTTGTTTTCACTTTGAGTTCCCCAGGAGTGCCTCTGGCTATGCAGATGCAGTGCAGGGTCCTTCATAGGCACTTTAGGACAACGCTTTAAAGGTGGTAACATAAGTAATTTATACGTTTAGGACAGTAAAACGCGGACGGCTCCAGGTCGGCCAAGTGGAAGACATGAAACCCTGAGAGCGGAGAAGGCGGCCGTAATCATTTGCAGATTTGGATTACGGCACGTTTCAGCAACTAAGCAACAGGGACTCCCGGCTAAACCATTAAAATTCGAACGAATACCCTGAGTTGTTTCCAACTGAGTAACGCCCGATGCCCATAAAATTCACGCAAGTTACACCGTGTTGACACGGTAGAGTATTTTATCGACGTTTAACAGCCAATACCTGTCGTCTGGTGGATGCGCACACTCCGATGTGGAGTGACGTATCGCAACCCTTCGCGCGTTAGGTCCTCCCGCTTTAGCCGAGTTTTAGCGAAAAAAATTTAAGGTGCCGGGAATTATAAAGTAATTTAGCTCCGAGCTCTCAACTCAAAACGCTCTTACTGCAACTGACTGCGGACCGCAACACGAAACCGTAAAGGCTGGAGAGACAGTGAACCAACTTATGGAGCCAGGTGGAGTCAGCTGCGACGTTGATCTGATTCAATAAACCTAATTAAAATCGTTCGAGCACGCACCCCTTAGTCGAGTTACGACCCTGAGGAGGTTACAAACCAAATGCCTCTCCAAATATTTCTTTTAAACAAAATTAGTAGGCGCGGACCCTCAACTCTTGTAGACACTGCGGGTCCCCGTTATAGCGATATATTTTCATGTCAAAGTATCGACCTAAACTCTTCGGAAGGCAAGCAACGTCGTCCTGAACTAGGATGACGCGGCATTGGCTTAAAGCTTTTGGTCTGACCACTTGTTTGCGCTCCTCCCCGTTACAGAATACTTTTCGATTGTTCTAAGGGAACCGGCACGCCGTAGCCCTAGAAATTCCGCAGGTGACTCCAACCTCAGTGAAACGAATTTAACCTGAAAGGAGCAAGGACAGCCTAGCAGGGATTGAATAAAGGTGACAGAACTGGTGTTTTGTAAGAGTAGCCAAGGAATAAAATTCAGGGTGCGAACGGCAGATTGTTGATATCCCACGGTACAGGGCAATGACGCTAGGAATTCACATCACCAATTGTGTTATCAGCGGGTTCCCTGCGGGGTACCTGCGACTATATTATGGTGAAAATGGTATGCCCATGTACACTAGTGCATTCGTATTTGTCGTTATCTAATAAAGTGTTAGACTGTTCGATACATCCTCAAGCGATACGCTTTTATATTATCAAATGGCTAGGAGTCCATCGTGTCGAATAAATGCATTTACTTAGGGCTTATTACCCGATGAAACGATAATAGTAATCACAACTATGTCTTAGACACCCCCATGTTTTTAATAAATTTTTTCAAAGGTAGCTAGTTACGCGTATTACCACTTCTCGAAAGTGCCAAGCACACCGTGTTTGCTTGCTGTTTTATGGACAATGTGCGGCATTATTTCACCAGTTTTCATATGGCCTAAATATAAATATCGAGCATTTAGAAAAATATACATAACCGTTGACTAATAAGCCGCATTATCTACATACAGTGTCTGTTGTAGTTAATTCGCGCCAAATTGGTAGCTAAGGGTGTGTACGACACTGTAAAGAAAAATGCAGTAGTTAGAGGTGTGTCGTACTCCCTCGGCAATTGATTTACAGTATGGGTGTCACCCTGACTGTCTATATGGTAGGGTCGCGACTACAGGGGGTCAAAAGTTCCAAACAGCGGAGACATTATAACGTGAGCGCCGCATAAAACATGAAAACGCACCACCATTAAAGGATTTAAATGAAATGAGGGAAAGGCGGGTCAGCATTACTACCTGTGAGCAGGCTTAGGGGTTGACCCTCCCTCAGGGGGACCTTCATACTGCTAGATTCGGGGGCCAACATAGGGGCCAGGGCGAACACCCTGGTAAACCCGCCGGCAGCCTGCTAAGCTAAGCGACTCCCTTAGGCCAACCTGCAGTTCACAGGGGAATCGTGGAAGCCGGGGTTGTCCGGACACCACACTAAGAGAAATGGTGGTACAGCTGAGATCCCTTAGGGCCAGAACTGGTCCCAGCACATAAAGTTTTAATTGGGGGCCACGCCGTGAGAGGCATCGATAAATTTTGGGTAAAGACAATTTCGGACCATCGGACTTCCGACCTCTCGCACATTGCCAAAGTTGATTAGAACTTTCTCAAAACTCTATGTCCGGTCAAATTAATCTTAGCCAAATCTATCGAGTTAGTTTGTAGATTAACACCGAGTTGAAAGTACACGTGTAGGATTTCTTTGTATGTGTTATGGTAGGAAATTGTCGGTGTTTGTAAGCATGTATATGCTCGTGACGAAGTGGCTCATGCTCATGCGTTCTGGAAGTCCCCATTGCACCGTTCCATATAAGTTTCGGTAGACTCACTTACCGCGCGCCGTAATGTAGGTGATATCAATTGCGCCAGGGAGTAACTTGTGACTCCAGACCGTGTGGGTATTGAGCCTCGTGGAAGCGCCATGCGGGGTGAAGCCAGAAGATTGTGAAAGATGGGTCCAAACTGGAAGGGCGCTCGTTTTGCGTCGGCTTGTGGCGGATGATCAGTGGTGGCTGGTTTGGTGTTAATCTTTCAGGATAAATAACGAATTGCCTACTATTTTATTAATCGCAAAAACTATTAATAATTGGTTTGCAATTGCCGTATTCTTATTGACTGCGTCTGTTTTTATTGGTGAATCGTGGATAATTGACGCTGGTTACAAATATTGACGGATACTGACTGTCGAAGCTTTAGAACTCTTGTTTACGGCACCGAACTCACGGACGTTGTACCGGCTCGGTGTTCACATCATCTCATTGCGTGCCTTCAGCTGGTTTTCGGGTTGTGACATTATCTGCCGGCAATTTAACAAGCTTACTTTAATTGCCGACAGTCGCCTGGTAATTGACTGCTACAGACCGCCAAATCGTCAGTAGCTCGATCGTCTTCAAAACCGTTGCTGGTAGTATCGATACGACTGTGCTGTCGGCGCTTCCCGACGACGCGAATAGCCGACCTAATTTGCAGTGGAAAACGATCCCAACCACCAAGGAAGTCGTTGCGAGACCGACGTGACTCGAGTGCCCTATCTGGAGTGAACGGTCAATAGCCGTTATGTTGGTCATTGTGAATCGGTTGAACTGAACCCAAGCAGTGGTCTGTAACTGTCGTGTTAAAATAATATTTTTCTTTGTTCTGCTTTATCGATCCACGTATTCTTGCATCCAGAATGAATATTTTGTAGCATTTACAGTTTGTTAAGTATACTTGGTGCCAATGGCTGTCATGCATGTTAGTTATCTCAGCGCACGTACCTCCAATATCAGTAGTCCGTAAGTAACCAGGGCTGTTTTACAGACCTGATATGCAAGTCTTACATGTATAAGCGCATTTTCTGAAGCTACGCTAGTTTTGATTATTGAGTGTTGGAGTGCAGATTTTCTTTGCAGATAACGCGATAGGGCGACCGGGTAAGAATCTCCTCAACTACCTAACGTCGTGGAGTAATTGGGGTAGCGCTGTAACTGATTAAGCGGACTAAACTTATAAGTAAGATTCTAAAACTCTAAAGGTTAACCTAGTTTCTGAGTCAAAGCAAAGTCTCGCTTGATTGTAGTGACAGGGCGTAGCGAAAACTTCACACGACCAGTCGCATACTTAAGGAATAAGTACACGAGTATTATAGCAAATTTAAACTGAGCTCGGCAGTAGAAACTCTGCTAGTAAAGAAAACATTTATAACAAATTATATATTTATCATCCGCGCCCTGGTCAGGCTTGGAACACGGACGCCCTACAACTTACAGCAATTAAGGATTATCAATAAACTCGGAATCAAAATATGTCTGTACCAGCGAGCGCAAATGACTAGCGGCACATCAGCAGTAAACAATATAGGGAGTGGCGCTGCCACTACGGCTGGTAGTACAAATGAACCAGTTCCTACCTAAACGGAGACCCACTAGTAGCAGTCCTACGGCAGCTCACGCAGCAGACAACCGCCACGACGCCTATAATACAAGTACGGGACATTCCCCCGTTTTCCCGACCTGACGGACAGGACTTCGAAGCCTGGTTAGCTACCTATGATAATTTAACGGATGCGAATGGATGGATACTAGAACAGAAAATCATTTGTTTCTCGACTGTATTAAAGGGTGAGGCTCTTAAAATTTACGAGAGTTTTCCAGACAAACCAGAAACAGACGTACGAAGCCCTTTGCCTTATGTACTCTTCCTCGCAACGAGATGAGGACGCACTAATCAAGTTACGCATGCGCATACAGAATGACCGGGAGTCCGTCGCTATGTACGGACTTGACCTACAAAACCTAGTGGACAAAGCATTCCTGGAGGTTGAAAGCGAACAACGTGACGCGCTCTTGCAAAAGTTTCTGCGACGAGGACTGAGAAAGGAGTTAAAATCTGGTGTCAAAGGGAAACTTATCCGTCTTTCAAGCACATGATGGATAAACTTAAGTATAAGGAGGACGCCCTTGTAGCGTCCCAAAAGGAGATGATCGGAATACCGGTTCGCAAAAGTAGCCGGTCTAAAACAGTGAATTGCATGTCGCAAGGAAATGAAAACACTCAACGGGTGGATCAGATCCGCGAAGCTCTAGATGAGAATAAGCGCACAACAGCCGGCAGCGATGCTACTATCGCTCGGCTCATTGATCTACTAGACAAGCGTACCGAGCAACACCAACTAAATGCAATGATGCAGAGTAGCGGAACACCGTCGCTAGGCGTCACCGCAATACCAGCAGCAGCGCCAGTAGGAAATCAGTGTTTCCGATGTGGTTATCTATGGCATTTCGCAAGAGAATGCCCGTATTTTCGAATGGATGTGTACGATCTATTGCAACATGAATATACACGCTTAGCCACGCGAACAGCACCTAATTATATGTACGATGCACCACCCTCAACCGCTAGCGAGTATACTAGCCTCCCACCGCAATACAATCGCCCTCGGTATCGGGTAGTTGAACCTAGAGGTGGAGAACGGTATCCACGGCGCGATGATTGGAACAATATAGCCAATCAGCGGGGGTACACCGGCTATGGGCAGCAAAGATATTATCGTCCTGAGCCTGCAACCTATAATACATACAGAAATGGCGGTCAGACCGAATATTATAACGGATCTCGCGGACGTAGTACAAACGTGTACAACCAACGAAACAATGGGTATAACCCAACGTTCGTCGACGCTATGTCGGACCACCCCAACCATTGTCGGCAGAAGCAGTACCGTTTCGTCCGCGCACGCCCAGCAACGGTTGGAATAATGCAAATCAATTAGGAGCAGTACCTCGTAATAGACCTGCGCAGGCACCAACAACTAACAACGATCGAGTTGACCGTTGTAATGCAGGCGTAATGTCAGTGACTAGAGCAGCAGACCCTGAGTTAGCACACCGCTTAGATGTCATGCGGCATGAAATATCCGCGCTAGAAGAACGCGCAGGAGCTGGCTTAGGTGCCCGCTCGGCACAAATCAACATGATGGTTACTGAAAATGAGATAACGTATGAACAGAATAGCCCAAATTTCGAAGTCGAGCAGGAATACCCAAACGAAATCGAAACAGAATCAGGTTCGTACCAAGTAAACTTATTGCAAACAAGTAGGGATACACCACGAATATGGTCACAAGCGATCGGGTCGCGGAGTGGCAACGAAGCATACCAAACATATGAAGAAGAAAGAAACACTTGAATACGGAGAATTCAGATATAATAAGACACAAAGCAATACTGAACCCGTACGGTGCTCGGATTTGTCGTTTCCAACCCCTGCGGTCCGTAACTGTAGGTGCTACCAGATCTGATCAGGTCAGGGGCCGTGGCCTTTATCTGTCGTTGATCAATCTACCCACCCGGCAGGTGAGTATGTGTGTGGCCGACTGCAACCAGGTCGGAGCCGGTATGTTTGAATCATGTGTAGAACCGGGAGGGGAAGCTGTTCATAACTCGAGTGCGAAAAGGGTTAAGGGCAACACGGAGACAATGCCGAGCCGAGTGCCGAAAATACTGCAAGCACAGAAAATCACGATAATCGAGCTAGTATTTGTCAAGTCATGGAACCCAATGATAATGAAGTGGAGTCTGCAAACCTAATGAAGAAAAATGTTGATAAAGAGGAACCAATAGTGACCAGCCAAAGCCCGAAAATTGTGATAATACCACCCATGGTAAATGACATGGCAGAAAAACCGACCATGATGGAAAACCAGCAACCAGAAAACAAAACAGAAATCGTGACTTGTCGACCAAGTGCAGGAGAACCACGCGAAATAGGAATCAAATCAACTGGATCGCCGGTTGGCTTAATGGAAGTAATCGAACAAGCATTAAAATCACCTGTATCGTTGGGAAGTGTACCAGCTATCGGCCATTTTAGTATGGGTCCCGTGATTAACAACATTGACACAGACTTGATAGAACCTAAGTACAAGTTGGATCAAAGACATACACGGACATATAAACAGCAGCTGTTAGATATCATATTAAGGAAATTACTCGCATTAGATAACACCAGCGAAATAGTGGAGCCCCTGATTTTGCAGGGATTACCAGACACGGAGCGGCTAGTGTTACTGGGGTCGAATTAAGAATTCGCGACCGCAGCCAAACTAGAGTGTTATGGGGGATTTCGTCATTACATTCTCGCACTGCCTAAGTTACGTTTTGAAGAAGAGCGAACACCAATAAGAATACCATTGGAGGATCATAGCTGTGTCGCAGTGGATATGCCATGCCCATCAGTTGCTCGGGATCCGAGTAGCTGAAACGGCCCGAATCGACCGACGGCGGGACGCTGCCGTTTTGTCAGGGCTGTTAGGGTTCGCATCTCCGTTCCTACATACTATGCCGGGCATACACGTCAGTAGTTGCATGTTGAAACGCCTAGAGGGACTCTGGGAAATCGTTGCCCGAGTTATCAACTCAATGAGCATCATACAAGCAATCACTGAGGTATATCAGTCTCAAATTCCTATTCTCCAGACATGCATCGTGTGTGAGGTACGACACAATCTACAATTTATGCCTAGGGAGGAGTGTGTGTTCACTACCTATCATGGGGAATGGGACTATACTGGGAACCTGTCCACTGACTATGGCCATTCGACCAAGTAGCACTCAGGCTATGAACTTATAGCGTATAGGGAAGCCAACTTGGAATTTTTAGAAACCATAATAAGCGTACCATACTTGTTGGATAACCTAGTTACGGAATTCGACGAATCCGGACCCAAAGTTCCGGTTCTGTCAATACATCACATCGTATACGCTGTAATGGCTAACGCACTTTTCCGAGAAGCAGCCAGCAAACAAAAGCGCAAGGAGCCACTATACCTACGACTATTATGGTTACGCAAGAACGCTCAAAACATCTGGCAGAGCGACCCAACAGAAGACGAAGACGAAATTCCAAATACGCACCATGACGCTGACGTAACATTCATTGACGAAGAGGAACTTGAAGGTGAGTTGAGTGCTGCACTCAATGACGCTAGCGAGGACGAATTCTACATGCCCGCAATTGAATCACTCGACTCCGACGATCTTATCTCCGAGTTAAGTTTCTCCGCGGACAATGAAAATATCGGTTATGAATGCGACACTACCGTTGACAGAAGTGACTGGGCATCACCGATCGGTTCGGTACGGTCTTCGTCAAACGGATTAGGACAGAGTGTAAAAGCTGCGGTAGGGTTGCTAAACAAAGGAACTAAAATAATGGGAGTACTAATGGTTTTGCTAATCCTCCATCAACTTCGGCAGACCCACGCAATCGCTACGCCATTTTCAGACCAACTAGCACGCTTGGGAGCCATGGTAAATCAACAGGTGGGCAACCTGATCGAACCACAAGGTTTAGTAATAACTGCCTCGCAATCCTCTTTTCTACCAATCATTCTACGGCTATCTTTAGATGGACTGCAACCTAGTAGGCAAGCAACCGGTATGGCGTGGTGTGTATACACTCCCCGGGGGTAAACCATGTCTGGGGAACTGCTGCCCAACCCAAATTGTACCATCATACCGGATTTACAACAGAAAGTTCAGGAGCTAGAAAGAGAATTAAGGAGCACATATCAAGACGTACTAGACACTAGCTACTATATGGCACTCATGCGCGAATATTGCGCGGCGAATGCTCATCTTTGTGAAGCATCCAAGGTTCGCAAGAAACGACTTCTCGCTGCATTAGCTGGAGCCTCAGGTGTAGTAACAGCTTTTCTAGGCCTCGGCGTAGCGTTCACCAATGCGGTGCATCTTAAGGATTTAAATAAGCATGTGCTCGCGTTATGCAAGGAAATGAGAAACACCTACAATGTCGTTTACGGCAATTCACGAGCGATCATGAAACTAACGCACGCTAACGAGGAGTTATACTCATTTTTACATCATGAAATACAGGAGGTGGTCACCATGATTGATCAGGTAAGGTGCCAAGAGCAACGTTACGTTACTGAGGTTCACCGCGAGCTAGTTAACCACATGTTACGCACTAGCCTTCGATCATCGGTCGACGCCGTCATGGAAGCCATGATGAGCGGTCAACTATCACCGAAAGTAGTGGACGCATCCACGTTAAAGAACTTATTCCAAAGCAACTCGCAGATAGCGCAGACTATTCCAACACGCGAACCAGCACTAGCCTACCAATTTGGGCAAATATATCCGGTGCATATCGATCTAGGATCATTTAAATTTGCATTTAAACCGCGAGTTCCATTAGTTACGTCGGACGACGTCCCACCCTACTTTCGAGTATACAACGTTGGCTGGAAAGTCCCAGAGCGCAGTGCCCACATGAAATTACCATTGCCTGATTACGCTACACGGGTTGAACCAGCACGTTACGAAGTACTAAAATTACACGCATGTAACACGGCACCAGGCATTGTGTTCTGCGAGATACACGCACTGGCAACGTACCATACATCACGTTGTTTGGACTGGATCAGCATGGACGAGGACGCTCCGGATGAAGCTCGTCAGCTCTGTGATAACAGCGCATTGGTCGGGCCAATGGCCAACCACACCGACGTCTACACTACCGCGCAAGGAGTCTTAATCCGAACCGCTGAACGCAAGGCCGTTGTCTCCAAGAAGAAACGTCTTAGCAACGTGACCCGAGGAGAAACAATTGAGTGTCAGGACTTACAACGAGTATAGCACTGCAAACACGCCTCGACCAACGGTTTCCGCCCCAGCTGCTTCTACGGAACATCTTGAATTATGAACACTGAGTCCTCGTCGGTCAGCTCGACTAAATGCTACCAACGAGGAAGAAAGAGTCGTTCTGGTAGAGCCCACTGAACTATTTCCTATGTCTGAGCGATCCCAACGTAGAGGACATCGCACAGTAGCCTACCACCCACAGGTCAACGCAATACATCATATGGACGCACCTTGCTCATCAATGCTTTCATATGCCGCACGCCGGTACTGACATTAATAGATACTGGTGCAGATGTTTCCATCGTATCGCAATACCTGGTTAATAAATTAGGTCTCCAACCGCGCCCTGACGACTCCACCAGGATAGTATTTGCCACTAAACAGGAGTTAGCACTAGACAGCAGTATAAGCGTGCTTTTGTCGATCGGGTACATAAAGGTACAAACAGAATTCTTCGTCACTAAAACCGCACTATATCACTGTATCATAGAAAGAAATTTCATGTGTCCATTGCCAAAATGCATTCGAAATTTTAAAGAACGTTGCTTAGAAATAGCAGTACATGAGGAAGAGGCTAAGATACCTTTTGCAGACCTAGAACGTTACGACCACCACTAATCGCAGTAATGTGTTGCAAGCTTACTACCATAGAACCAAACACCGAAACATTTATCAATGCAATCCCTGAAATAGCTGAAACAGGTGTAGGACCGGCACTATTCGTGCCCGCACCGGAAATGGTCGATATCGCAATGGCACACGCATTAGTGCTAAGGAGCCAAAGAACCATACCAATCGCAGTAATTAACTTCGGAAACACACCGGTCACTATCTATGCCGGACAGACAATAGGTCATATCGAAACAATGATTAACCCTACCGTACAATTCCTGAAAGACACAAACAAGAATTTGATTCGGTACGAGGAGCACAAGACTGCCAAGCAATTAAATAATATCACAGCGCACCCTGAAAGGATTTTCCAACATATAGAGGCATGGAAACGGTCAATCGACCATGAAAGAGCTCAGACGGTCCTAAGTAAGATCGATTTAGATAAGACTTTATTGTCCCCGTTTGAGCTGAAACAAATGAAAACCGCGATCGCTCAAAATGCAGACGTCTTCAGCAGGCATGATTTGGACCTAGGGCGCTACACTGAACATAGGCCCTGCATAGAGACCGGAGACGCTAAGCCAATTAAGCAAGCACCGTATCGACTGGCACACTCCTTGCGTGAACCGCTTAGGGAGGAACTAAACAGTATGCTAGATGCGGGACTGATATCACCATCAAGCTCACCTTGGGATCACCGATAGTGTGTGTAACCAAGAGTTATGGTTCACTCCGACTCTGTGTGCACTTTCGGAAGGTAAACACAGTAGCGGAACAAGATGCATATCCGTTACCTAGGATCGATGATATTTTAGGATGCCTCCGAAATACCAAACTATTGTCCAGTTTAGATCTAAATAAGGGCTTCTGGCAACTAGAGTTACACCTAGCAACAAATAATAAGACACCCTTCGTCACAGTTCATAGGCAGTATAAATACAGTGTCCTACCGTTTATATTAAACTCGTCCCCAGGAGCTTTCCAAAGTCGCATGTCTATGATTTTAACAGGGCTTGAGTGGGAAAAATGCTTAATCTACATAGATGACATACTGGTATTTTCGCCAACCTTCGAAACACATTTAGAGGAGCTAATCAGGGTTTTCCACCGTTTTGGCAGATCCAATTTAATATGAAACCATCCAAATGCCACTTTGGCCGAGGTAGTTTAAAGTATTTAGGACGCATAATTAGCACAGAAGGCGTCAAACCAGATCCAGAAAAGGCAATAGCAATAAAGAGTTTAAATGTCCGGAGAACTTCGAAGCAGCTTCACAGTTTCTTGGGACTAGTAGGGTATTATCACAAATCTATACCAAGTTATTCATATATATATGAGCCTCTGAATGGACTACAGCGTAAAGACACAGAATTTAAATGGACACCTAGATGCGAAGAAGCATTTAAGAAATTAAACAAGCGCTACTAGATGAACCCGTGCTATTACACCTCGATTTCCCACAGCCGTTCATCTTACAAACGGATGCTTTAGGATACGCAATGGGTGCAATGCTGTCGCAGAAAACCAAACAAGGCCTCAAACCCATTGCACACGTAAGTAAGGCTCTGCTAGATTATCAACGCCGATATCCCGCAATAGAAGCCGAAGCTCTCGCAATTAGACGGGCAGCGCTACACTTTAGGCATTATCTTGTAGGGCACAAATTTCACTGACCACAGGACTGACTGATTTTAAGACTGACCACAAGCCGCTCAAGGCTCTATTCGACAAACCACCTAGGAACTCGCGTTTGTCCCAGTGGCGAAGTGAGTTATTGTTGGAATTCGTGGGATTCGAAATACAATACAGACCGGGTAAAGAAAATGGCAATGCCGATTCGTTGTCACAAGACCCCAGATACGACCCATCCATAAGCGAGGAATAAGGAGACAATTATGGAATACTCATGATGATTCGAGGACAACCCGTAGGACCTCGCTTACCAGTGTGCAGTGCATGGGACCAATCCCACCTACCATACCCAGTACGTACGGTGGCTCCGCTCGCTACTGGCTCGCCAACCCCTATAACGGGAAGCCCAATAGCTCCTCCAGGCCAACCCAACCCCGAAGCAATCCCATTGCAACTAGTAGCCCACACGCAAGTAACTACAGTATCCCCAGCAATACTGACACAGCAAGGAGCCGCGCTAAGCGCTATTCCAATTAGGATGGACCCGGGAGAAACACCAGTAATGTCGGCACGTACAACAACTATCTCGGGTCCTGGAGGCAGACCTCAGGCTCGAGGCTCTAAAAGACCGTTCCGCACCGAATCAGAAACCGCAGGCCTAAGAGCAACCACGCTACCGACAGAACAGGAGTTTGATAGGCTCATGCAATTAATGATGCATTACGAAACCGAGATATTATCAACTGTCAGGATCGAGGACGCCCAAGATACTCATGAACACATATATTTACCGTTCTTTTCGGATCTCCCAGATTTTAATTTAGTGCGGCTCTTACCATATATCCAGCGAAACGACCCAGAATTAGGTCCAATTTGGTGGTATCTATATAACAAAACACGGCCCAAGGCCGAGTTAGGCGCACTGAGAATTGAGATGCGGCACATTATTTCGAGCTAGCCGCGGACACCAAAATATTATATATACACAAATTACAACCAGGGGACATAAATTACAAATTGTGCATCTCAATCACACTAGGACAGCAAGTACTCAAAAATGAGCATAACAACTTGTACGGAGGGCATCCTGGCCGCGATCGGCGATTAGCAAAATTAAAACAATTTTATTGCTGGAAAGGTATGTCCGAATACGCACAAGAATGGATTAGGCGATGCACTCCATGCCAATCCGCGAAGGACCCGATTCCTCGGATAACCACCAGATTTGGCAGGTTTCCGTTGGCAAATCAACCAATGTATCGTGTATTCGTAGACATACTTGATATTCAAGTTCGGTCGCAAGCAGGCAACCGCTATGTTATTGCATTTATAGATCAATTTACAAAATTCGTAATAGCAGTACCAATAACGCACCAGAGTGCTCACACAGCTGATCATTATACATTATACATTCTTATACGAGGTAGTCAATAGGTACGGAGCTACCAGGGAGCTATATTCTCATAGAGGAAGTGCCTTTACCGCACACATGTTCGAAGAGCTGTGCCAAGAAATGCAGATATTTCGGCACATGAGTCTTGCTTACCACCGTCAAGCAAATGGTGAGATCGAAAGATTTAATAGGACATTACTATATTTATTACGAGTAAGTGTACCATAAGATGATCACCATTCATGGGATGTATCCTTACCATTTTGTATAATGGCCTATAATTCGTCGGTACACACAGCGACAAAATATCCACCGTTTTTGCTAATGCATGGATTTTATCCTAGGTTGCCCGGAGAATATGACACGCATAGTGCAGCCACAGGGTACGCTGGAGTTGACTCCTATACAGCCAACGCGCAGCGCTGGATGGCTTCTATAAGGGAGCGTGCATACCAATCAATGAAAGCCACTCAAGAATTAAATCGGCTAAGGTACGACACGCGAGCTCGCGAACCACGCTATCAAACAGGAGAATTAGTCTGGGTTTATAGGATCTAGAAAACTCACGCCTCGTTGGTGCCTATGAAATACTAGAAATCACCCCGCCGTGCATGCGCGCAAGAATGCATTGTAATCCGGAAGGTATAGCACATGTCGTGCACATTAATAGGACTAAGCCGTGTTTTAGGGCATTAGATCCAGTATCTAACGTAGGAGACTGGTTAGGTTAGGAGACTGGTTTGGAACTAGAAAGAAGTTTGAATGAACCAACCCAACGAATTATCGCTGATAGGGATTTTGTTACTGAAATAGAACCTGTAGACGAGGTAGCAATACGCACGGTAAGAACAGCAATCAGTGATAGTTCTGATACTGAAAGTGTAGAGATGGGCGACCCCAACGACCCTACCTTATATCGCCGGACGTCGCCGAGATCGTGGCCGAGCAAGCGGCAATGGAACACATTGAGTATCGGACTGACGACTACGAACCTTAGAATCCAAGGACGGTCAGGAATTGGATTCTACTGACAGATCCGGTTCGAGAAATAGAACCATCCTGGCCACCAATAGCGCAGGAACAGGTTATCAGTCAAGAGGCCTTCTCGTACATACCAGAACCTGGTAGCCGGGATACGCAGGTAGAATACGGGCAGCATACTGTGCTAGTAACCACGATGGAAAGAATAGTGGCTACCAGCGAAGAAGTTCCATTCGGCGTGCCGACTGTAGGTGTTGGAATACTCGAGGGACAACTTTTCTATCCAGCTGATCTCACGCTGTCTACCACGCCGCGAGGAGCTTCCGGTGGAATCGTCGTACCTGGACCATACACCTCAGGGGACTTGCGCTACACAATTATGCTCGCTGCGGAGGACCACTCTTTATTTCAACCACGACCAGCTGAACATATTATGGCGTCACGGCTGCGGGTACCAATGGAAATGTCAACCCAAACTGTAGGAGACTATACAACGGTGCGTCCTTATAGCGCTCTACCAGCAGCCGCCGACAGACCTATGTCTCCCCACCATTGGGTCTTTTGTGAACCGGCCATCGTCCACCAACCTCAGGGTCGCCAATGTCTAGTTATTTGTCGGAGGCCTCTGGAGAAGGTACCACGGTGGACGTGGGAGCAGCTGAAACAGACGATGAGCTAACTAGCCAAACCACAAAGGAAACATCTTCCGCCGAGCGGCTCGGTCAGGCAGCACAGAAAACATCAAGTAGTGGTTCTAGAACGCCTAACACGCAACCGGGAATCTCTGGCTCACTAAGTGAACTAACGCTTGCAGAATCAATCAGTGAAACACCAGCATCCCGAAGAGGAACTGGTCGTCCAGTGATTCTAAATACCCCTCCTCGCACACCAGCATCGCCGGACGAGCGAGAAAAGGTACTTGTTGGAAGGACCACTCAACGGAAACAAGTCATAACGGAACAACCAACAACATCCACCGTGACCACCACTGAACTGATTCACACCACAGCCGCTACCACTACCTCCTCCGGAATAATGCGACCCAGTACTGCCCATGTAACGATCTAAACTAGACACCTTCTGCATCGCCCGGCTAGAGATCGGGTCTTTAGGCCATATGGCGCCGCATCAGAAGAGGAAGTAGGAGACGCCCTACGCAGGCCCAGACGTGTGACTTTCCAGTAACCAGCGACAACCATTAGCGAAACTGCAGGAACATCGACTAGACTAGCTTCTACTACACGCACACAATCCACCAGTGTCCCCACCTCAATTACCAGAGCACCAGTATAGGCACCACGACAACTTTTAGCGGGAGAACGTTCTCCAGACAGGACGTTACCACCGACTTCATTCCCACGATATCCTTCTAGCCAGGAACTCCACCCCACAGCCTGGTGACAACGAACGCACCGACCACCACCTTACGAGGAGTCTGATTCGGACGATCCAAACATACGAGTAGACTAACCCCAACCCATGCTATCACGTACCTCAAATAAGCAAGCAAACAGTCTTAAGGGGGGTAGAAGAGGGGCTAGAAACATATTCACGGGTAGACAAGATTATCCTTACATCCAGACTTATTCCCTGTATGCACATTATAGATGCGACGAAGCTACAACGTCAACGACATCTATGCCCCGCTGATTCCAAAGGGCGTGCGGCACGTACCGGTGGACATCGACGAGCACCTGCTTCCCAAGGTGCCCCAATGCTTCCTGGATCGTGAAGGACGGTGGGAATTCTTCTCGCTCAAAAGCAGAAGATGGAGTCGTCTATCCAATGAATATCCCGTGGCCGATCGATTCGAGCATGATGGGCCATGAGCTGCCTATTAAGAGGTAATCAAAATAATGCCAATCCGCTAAATAACCGACCTTCCAATTTTAATATGCAGGCTCGAGGCAATTTTACACAAAATTTGCGACGACCATTGGCACCAGGCTCTCGTCCAAATGTTCCAAACATAGGCCCTATGGCGAGTCGTCCGAATAGCACTAGCGTCGTGGCCACGACTACTGTCAGGCAGGTTCCAACTGCACCGTTACAGGCACCTTGTAATGAAAATAAAGACCGGGATGAGATTGAGAAACTGCGTAGCCAACTTTAGGTTCTTAGTAAGCAGAACTCATTGCTTGTTGAGAAAGCCTATCCCCAGTTAGTAGGTATGATTTCACTAAAGAAGCATACCCCTAAGCAAGAGGGGCAAGGAGAAACTGTTATTTATGAATACAGTTCGCCCGTTAAAAAGAATTTTTCTGCTAGGACCAAACCATGTAAATTTTCGTATTTATTTTTGGGGTTAATGTTTTTTCTTAATGATATCACCAGCAGAACTAGCATTAACCAAAACGTTAAATAAACTTCATCCCCATCTGTTTCCATCAGCTGGAGTTGGGTTTGTCCTAGAAGGCCTGGTAATGACGGCCTCGGGTTCAGTGTATGTACCTATACTGATGCATACTAGGCACGAACAACATGAGGCCTGTAAGAATGTAGTGCGATTTTTTTCAGTCAATCCAAAAGTACTATAATTGCACTTGCCATCTAATATTGCATGAAGAGTCACAAAACGCTTTTTGTTATCAAATTTGCAGTCATCATTTTCAGGATTCGATCTACCCTAGCTTCTATGAAGCTTTACTGCAAAGCATATGCTCAGATAAGCCGTTTGCATGTAGGTTTGTACAACCTAGGAGGGAAAAACGTTTAATTAGTGTGGCCCTGGCTGGGGTCGCATCAGTGGCAGGCATCGGCATGGGGTATACTTAAGCCAGTATACAAATGATCTGCACGTCGATACATGAAATATTACTGTGTTAAAAAACTCTGTCCGGATTTTTGGGAGAAGCTCATTAGAATTAAGATTGTGGAAAAAATTCAAAAAATAATCGGTGAATCAAGAGAATTTTTAGGCAACATTACGATGTAAAGTAACCAGAACAGTTAACAGAACATTAGAGTATCATTAGATTGCACTAGTCATGAAGCGTGTAGGGCGGATACATTAGGTAGTGCTAAAACAAATTTCTTTTTACCAGGTAGTCAGATATAATTAAAGCCTTGGTGCTGAGCTGAGTAACAGCTTAACACTTTCTGCTGACATATATGATAGCTTTACAAATAAGTCTATTAGTACAAATAGGAATTACATTGGATGATACAGTTTATGTGCATGATCCCAGTTTATTTTATCATTTTGTTAAGATGTACCGAGTCTAATGGACATTGTAGACATTAGTGTTTGGTGTTATATATGATAAGACTGTGCATATGTGTTTAGAATATCCTGCCGCTTATGCGGGTGGTTAATGTAGAATTGAATATTAAGAAGACAAATGTTACTGTTAGGCTGTCATTGCCACAATATATTGCATACTGGATAAGAATTTTAACAGAGGATGTTTTCATGAGGTAAAATCTGAAGGGCGCCAGAAAACAACAGGACTGCGGTTTTGTGTCCGCGGTGCCCTACCGACAAAGTATCAGTGATACTCGTTCTTCACTATTTGAAAAAATTCAACAGTTAATGAGGTTTGCACATTTGACATTAAACAAGATCTCCCGAGAAACTGGTAATTCAAAGTACACGTGTGGGGATTTTAGTTTTTGAGGATTCGAAGATGACTCCCTACGTTACTGTGAATTCAGCCTGGAGGCAAAATTATCAAAGAACATAAATTACAGGTGCCAGAGCATGGTTTAACGTTTTTTACATCAAATTTTTTTCGAACCATAATCTCAAGGAGATTAGGGAATTAATGTCTAGTTATAGAACAGTAGAAAGATTTTCTAGCAGTTTCATGCAACAGTTTGGAAATAATTTTCAATTCGGCGATTGGACCATGGACCTGGAGCAAAAACAAAAGATGTTGAAAAAGTATTACTCTGGCTTGAATCGACCAAAGATTTAAAGCGTGAGTTAGTGTTGATGTAGGACGATGTGCATATACGATAGTGAGCTTATGTATTTTGTGCCTGCCCTTGTTATCATAATAATTCTTTTGTGTCATTTGCACGTATGTTGGAAAAAATTTAACAAATGTGTTAGTTGTTGCTGCCCTTGTTCACGCCCCTACCAGGTGACCGGGAGCACAGAGATGTCGGAAAAACCGGTAAGATATAGAACACGTAGTAAATCGGTAGAAGTCCGCCCTATATCACTCCACTGTGACAGGTCATTTAGGGAGTTTGTCAACGTACAGCCGGAACATTCAACCATTGAGATATGTGAACTACCGTTTTGCCATGGAAAATCACACCAACCTAATAATAACCAAAAGACAATTAAGGCCACTGCTGAAACGGTGTTCACGGTCGGAAAAGTAGTGTCAGAAATTAAGATAACATTAGATGGAAACAGTTTACCGGGTGTTTGGGATACTCGTGGTAACATCAGAATAATCTCTTCCGAAACTTTCAAAAATCTAGGACATTGAGACTTGATGGACTTAGTGTCAGCGCCTTGGACCTGCAGGAGGATAAATCGTTACAATGTTTATCCAAAAGGAGCTATTAAAGTCGCGCTGGAAAATGGTAATAAAAGTTTTGATTTTTACGTTTTTGTTTATGACTTACCCATTCTGTAATTATTGGTGTAGATGTTTTAGAAACAAATGATGTACTGTAAAAAATAAACGACTCAGAAACATCAGTTGATATAACTGGGGTCCCACACCAGCTGGGAGTTGTGGGGACTAACACAGTCCGTGGAGACTCCGTTGTTACGATTCCCCCAGATCGGAAGTTGTCATGCCTTCTAGGGTTGACGGCTTCGAGGGAAAAGGAGATGTAATTTTTGAACCAAATGAAAAATGAAAGAGAATTTGATTTAAACGCAGCTGAAATATTATTATCCAATGAACCAGAAATTGTAGTGCTGGTTCGGCTCTTAAATATATCATATTATCCTGTAAGGCTTTATAAAAATACAGTATTGGGTACAATAGAACTGTTATCTCAGGACAGCTTCTTTGTCCTCGCGATACTGTCTAACTCTGAAAAAAGTAACGAGTTTTTAAGTGAACTTAATCTGGTTCAAGCTATATTACTGACGCCCAACGAAATCAATTTACTGATTTATGCATAGAATTTTCTGAGGTGTTTGCTAAGCACGATTACGATTATGGTGACATTACCATAATTCAACATAGCATAGACACGGCCGATGCGTTTCTAATAAAACAAAGACCATACAGCATACCATTCAGAACAAAAGAAAAAGTAGATGTCGAGCTAAACCAAATGCTGAAGTTTGGTATCATAGAGCCGTCAACTAGCCCCTGGCCTGGCCCGATTGTTGTGGTCGGCAAAAAAGATGGTGAATATTTACGACTATGTTTTGATTACTGAAAACTGAAAGCTGTAACCAAAAAGGATTGTTATCCTTTGCCTAACATTAACGATTTATTGGAATGTGTTGGTAAGGCTAAGTTGTTCAGTGTTATAGATTTACTGTAGGGATTTTGGCAAATCCCTTTGGCCTCGGATTCAATTGAAAAGACTGCATTTATTACACCGTCGGGCTGATAAGATTCTGGAGCAGCTGTCACCGGAAGTTAGTTCCGGAGTAGCTGTGTCGGCTGTGGCGGGAGAGGGC